>CM077087.1:43440137-43730137 GCA_039513925.1 Platanthera zijinensis
GACCAAGAAAGTAAGACAGCACACCCATGCTACTCATCTCAAACTTAGAGTGCATCAAGTTGGAAAACTTTTTGCAAAGTTTGGGATCAGTGGAGCCAAAGATAATATCATCTACATACACCTGAACTAACAGGATTGTGTCCTTGTGATGCTTAACGAACAGGGTTCTATCAACTACTCCCCTAGTGAAGTTGTGCTCTAGCAGGAAACTAGCTAAGGTCTCATACCAGGCCCTAGGAGCTTGCTTTAGTCCATAAAGAGCTTTCTGTAACTTAAAAACATGAGAAGGCTGAGTTGATGAAACAAACCCTGGTGGTTGTTCAACAAACACCTCTTCCTTAAGCTCACCATTTAGGAATGCACTTTTGACATCCATTTGGAACACCTTAAACTTCATGAAGGCTGCATAGGCCAAGAAGATCCTTATTGCTTCTAGCCTTGCAACAGGAGCAAAGGTTTGGTCATAGTCTATACCTTCCTCCTGTCTGTAGCCCTGAGCTACAAGCCTAGCTTTATTCCTTACTATGATTCCATTTGCATCTAACTTGTTTCTATACACCCACTTGGTGCCTATGATCAGTTGGCCTTTAGGTCTTGGAACCAAAGTCCAAACTTTACATCTCTCAAACTGATTGAGCTCCTCTTGCATTGCAATGATCCAGTGGGGATCTAGCTCTGCATCTTTAAAGGTGAGGGGTTCAACCTGTGAGAGGAAACAAGCATGCATCACATCCTGTCTTAATTGATGTCTTGTTTGCACACCAGCTGATAAGTCTCCAATCACTTGAGATGTGGGGTGATCTCTAAGTGTGACAATATCAGCAGGTGGGATGTGATCTTCAGCAACAGTTGGGATTAATTCCTCAGGAGGAATTTGATCTACTGTTGGTGGAACAACAACAGCTTCAACAGCTTCAGCAATGTCTTCATCACTGTCTGATTCAGTGATCTGAAGAGTTGAAAGTTGAAGGATTTCTTGAGGGGCATCATGTACCTGCAAAGAACTGGAGGAAGGAGAATTTTCTTTCTCCTTGTAAAACATCTGATGCTCATCAAATGATACATGCACAGATTCTTCTATCTTACAGGATGATTTGTTATAAACCCTATAAGCTTTGCTTACTTGGGAATATCCAAGCATGATTCCCATTGAAGCTTTTGCTTCAAACTTTCTAATATATTCTTTATTATTATTATGAATATACACAATACAGCCAAAAACTCTAAAGTAATTAATTTTTGGTTTCTTTCCTTTAAGCAACTCATAAGGAGTTTTACACTTAAGTTTGTGTATCAAACTTCTATTTAAGACATAGTTGGCTGTACTAACAGCTTCTGCCCAATAGGATAGAGGCATGTTAGCATCTGCCAACAATGTGCTAGCAGCTTCAATTAGTGTTCTATTCTTCCTTTCAACTACCCCATTTTGTTGGGGAGTTCTAGGAGCTGAGAAGCTATGTTTGATACCTTCTCTCTCACAGAATTCTTGCATGAGAAGAGAGTCAAACTCAGTACCATGATCACTTCTGATCAAGGCCACATGAGTAGAGTACTCAGTCTGCACACAAAGTAGAAAGTCTGTAAGGGCTTTGAAGTTATCAGACTTAGCTCTCAAAAAGAAAACCCAACTGAACCTAGAGAAGTCATCTACAATTACTAATGTGTAATACTTCCCTCCTAAACTCTGTACATTTATTGGGCCAAAAAGGTCCAAATGTAATAAATACAGGATTCTAGGAGAATCACTTTTATTAACAGATTTAAATGAGTTCTTGGTTTGCTTGCCTAGCTGACAAGCCTTGCAAAGGTTCTCCTTCTTGTAGGGGCAAGAAGGTAAACCTCTAACAAGGTTGTGCTTAGATAACCTAGATATATTTTTAAGGTTTACATGACTAAGCCTTTTATGCCATAAAGAATTATTATTAAGGGTTACTTCATTAAACAGGCAGATTTCAGATTGAGATGAATTAAAATCTACTAAATATATATTGCCTATTCTATTACCTATTAAAACAACATTATTGTTTAAAGTAATATTGCAAGAGGAGTTAGAAAAAGAAACCTGGTAGCCAGCATCACATAGCTGGCTAACTGAAATCAGATTATGCTTTAGTCCATTGACATAAGCAACTCTCTTGAATGTAACAGCTCCAATCGTGATCTTGCCATATCCTTCTGTCTGACCACAGCTGGAGTCTCCAAAGATAACCTTTGGGCCGAGCTTAGCTTTGTACTTTGACAGAAGCTCTTTATTTCCTGTCATATGCTTAGAGCATCCACTATCCAAATACCACTTGTTTTGAGTGATTGGATAGGCCTTCACCTGCAAGACAATTATTTAGACAGAGTGGACCCAGGTAACCTTGGGTCCCTTGTTTTTCACATAAGAAAAACTGGAAATGTATGAAAATGCAGGCTGAGGGTGATAACCTAGTGGATGAGATCTCCTAGGTGGGATTCTCCATGCTGATGATGGGTCAACAAACCTAGGGTTTCTATTCTCATTTAAGTTTCTATGGAATTGATGATGATTTTGAAAATCATATTGAAATCGTCGATCGACGTTCGACGATGGGCGCTCCGATCGTCGACCTTCGTTCGACCATGGAGCTTTCGATCGTCGAGCTTCGTTCGACGCTCTTTGCATTTCTTTGAAAAACTTCTTTCTCTTTTCTCTCTTAGCCTTATTTAATGTTTTATTTACAAGGTTTACTTGCTCAGTGTTCTTCTTTCCACTAGCTGAAATGAAGTTCACTGGAGTTGAAAGGTTATTTTTAAGCAAGACTGGGGGTTCACTGGGAGAAGCTCCTAAGCCTAGTTTATCATTACCTGACCTAGTGTTAGTCATGCTGGTAATTTCTAACAGCTTAAGGCTTCTACCATTAAGGGATTCTTCTAATCTCTTAGACTTAGCTAATTCTATTTTAAGAAATTTAATTTCTTCACTACAAGTAGTGAGATCTTCCTTTAACTTAATGTTTTCAGAGGCTATTGATTCAGAGTCAGCTAGCCTATTTCTAAGTTCTTTTATCTCCTTTTCTGAACTAATTAAATCTAAACATAAAGATTTAAATTCTAACTTAAATTCTTCAGAAGTAAAATCATAAGAAGAAAGTACCTCATCTTCAGTGGGCATTTCTTCATCAGAATCAGAACTCTCTGCAGCAGAGTGGTTGCTGCAGGCATCTATTGCCATTAGGCAAATTTCTTTGGCCTTCTTCTCTTCCTCATCTTCACTAGAGCTTGATGAGGAGGATTCTTCATCAGAATCACTCCAGGTTTCAGCAATGAAACCTCTCTCCTTCTTCTTGTTTTTGTAGGAGGATGGCTTGGAGTGCTTCCTGTGTTGTTCTTTGTCTTTTCTCTTTTCCTTGTTCTTCTCCTCTGGACATTCTGGCAAAATGTGTCCAGGCTTCCTGCAACCATAACATATAATTTCTTTAGCAGGAGAGCGATCATACCTTGGTTTGTCTTCATAACGTGAAGACTTCTTTCTGAATTCTTTTCTCCCCATCTTGAGAAATCTCTTGGCAAACAGTGCCATGAGTTCCTCATTGGATTGGCTGCTTTCAGAAACATCTGCAGCCTTAAGAGCTAGAGATTGCTCTTTTCTTGTAGGAGTGGGGGTCTTGGCTTCAGCTTCTGCTTCTCTGGTCTTCAGCACTTGCTCAAAAGACTTGAGCTTGCCGAGGAGAGCTTCAGTGGATATCTCATTGGTGCTTCTGGCTTCTTTGATGGGCCAGATTCTTAGATCCCATGTGCTAGGGAAGCACATAAGAATCTTATCATTGACCTCTGTCAATGATATGTCCTTATCCAGGGTCCTCAGCTCATTGATGATTGAGCTGAGCCTGGTGTACATAGCTTCAACTGATTTAGCATCAGTCTTCTTGAAGTTCTCATACTGTGAGATAAGGTTGGACCTCCTATCCTTCCTTTCATCAGCTGAACCAGCTACAATCTGGTTCAGTGTGTCCCACATGGCCTTAGCTGAGGAGCAGTCAGCCACCTTCTGGAACACCTCATCAGACATTGTCTGAGCCAGTATGTTCATTGCCTTGGCATCAACAATTTTGGCCTTCTTGTACTCATCATTATAATCTGGAGGAGGCACTGCACTCATATCAGATGATGAGGCAGTGGCAGCAGCAGGTGCTCTTGGGGGACCTGACAAAATAGAAGCAAAAATACTTTCATCAATAGAATTCATATAAAGTTTGATCCTTGCCTTCCAGATGCCAAACTTTGCTAAGTTGCATGCTGGAGGTCTGGTGCTTGAATAATCCTTAGACTGGGCCATGATAGTGAATATCTATAAGCTCTTGGTATCTATCAGGATCTTGTGACTTAGGTGTTAGCCTATTCAGTCAGTCAACCTCCCTCTGATACCAATTGAAAGTGAGGGGATAGATACTACTCTAGAGGGGGGGTGAATAGAGTTATCAAATTTTGCACAGACAAAACTTAATAGTCTACTCAACTCCCTTGGAGTGAAGTGCGGAATGAAAAGATTATAGATATAGATTTAACCTTAAAGCCTAACACAAGTGTTGTGTACAAACACAAGCTAACTGTAATTACAGTTAAGCTTGGTAAAACCTAATCAGCAACTAGCAGCCTAGTTATATCTAATCACAGCCACAATGCAAGAAATTAAACAATTGAATCCAGACGACACAAGGAGATTTATAGTGGTTCCCCAAACAACTTGGGTACGTCCACTCTTCTACCCACACGGTAGGAATCCACTCAGGTTTTTGATCAGGTGCCCTGCCACCAACAGAATCTGATTCAGGTAGATTCAGAAACCCTTTAGACTTTTGATCAGGTGTCTAAAAACCAAGCACAGGTTTTTGATCAGGTGCCCTGCCACCAAGGGATACTTTTGAAGGGAGTAATAACCCTGTACAGGAGGGGGAAGAAGGTTAAGATGTCTTCTCTATTTTTCAATAGATTAGAGAAGCACAAAAAGCTTGCACTGAGCTAGAATGCTCTAAAGAATCAAGGCTCCCCCTGGCTCAAAGATGTCCAGGTGAAGTCTTGCTTCAGTGCAGAAAACTCTTCAGAAAATTCTGAAGGAAAAGCTACAGGAAGAAAGTAAACAATAAAAAGGAAACAGTCTTCAAGCAGCAATCTTCTTCTTCTTCTTCTTCAAAGAAACTCTGAGTTGAACTTCCTGAAAGCAGGAGAACTCAGGTGAAGAAGAGATGAAGATCTTAACACTTCTCAGTTAGATGGAGTTTGCTGAGAGCAGGAAGCTTGAGCTTGAAGAAGGCTTGAGTGCTTTTGAATATGTGTGTAACACTAGCTTCAATCCTTCTGCAAAGGGTTCTTTATATATTAGCAGCAAGCAACGGCTCTCTTCCATTTGAATTCTTTGTCTTCTTGTGAGCCTTGAGACCTGGGCTGTAAATATCAAGAAGACAGAAATATCTCTGCAGCAAAACATTCCATAAAAAGGAATAAATCTCTTTCTAAGAAGCTGCAGGTTTAAATCAAATAACAGAGGACTAAATAAAGTCACATCAGAAATAAACTCTTTATAGCAAAGAAGAAGACTTTTCAGTCCAACGGCTATAAAGCGGTTGTCAGCAGATAAAGTAATTTAAATAGACAGCTAATAAGACAAACAACTTTATCTTAAAAGATTTGAACTCAGGCAAATAGAATGAAGCAAATAATGCCTGGAAACTTTATCATACAGCTTGAAATAATGTGCCAGAAAATGTATTAAATAATTAAATATAATAAATAAATACAAAATACAAAGGCAGGCAGAAAGCGTCGAACGACCTTCGGAGATCGTCGACCGACGCACGGAGATCGTCGATCTATCGGGCAGATAGTCGAACGATCCAGATAGTCGACCTATCGAAGAAGATAGTCGAACTACCCCGGGAGATAGTCGATCTATCAGAGCAGATAGTCGAACTACCAGATAGTCGATCTATCAGGACAGATAGTCGAACTATCAAGCGCACAGAGATAGTCGACCTATCAAGCAGATAGTCGACCTACCTCAGAAAACAGATAGTCGACCTATCAACAGATAGTCGACCTATCAACGCAGAACAGATAGTCGACCTATCAACAGATAGTCGACCTATCAGCGCAGAACAGATAGTCGACCTATCAACAGATAGTCGACCTATCAGCGCAGAACAGATAGTCGACCTATCAACAGATAGTCGAACTACCAGCGCAGAACAGATAGTCGACCTATCAACAGATAGTCGAACTATCAGCGCAGAACAGATAGTCGACCTATCAACAGATAGTCGAACTATCAGCGCAGAACAGATAGTCGACCTATCAACAGATAGTCGAACTATCAGCGCAGACCAAGGCGTCGACCAACTGATAGACGATCGTCGATCAGTCGATAGACGATAGTCGAACGGCGTTCGACTATGGTCGAACGAAAAACTACTTAACCAAATTCTCAATTTGGAAAAGCGAGGACTCTACAGCTAGACTCCTAACCATTGACCATAGATATTTCTTGGGTCAAGGAGCACAAAGGAGAGGACTGAACTCAAATCAAACTAGGGTACCAACAAAATTACTAAAAACAACAGAATTACAAAACATAACTAAACAAGCGAGACTAGGTGGAAGTTTTTCAGTTCTTGTGCCATTTCCAACGCCCTCCATCGCGAGGGCTCACACATGGGGGCTGACCAGAAACATGAAAGGCACAAGTGGCTTCAAGATCTCAACGCACGAGACGAAGGTGCTGGTCGACCTCGTTTATGATGGCTTGGGGGTCGGTCTTATCTATCTCGATTCCAGCATCGATCTCGGAGGAGAGACGAGCGCATTCAATTTCTAGCTAGTCAATGCGCCTGTCAGTGGCCTGCTTGTCCAGTTCCATCTCGCGAATAATATGTATGTACTTTCAAAACATCTCGGCCATCCTACGCTTCATCCCCACCGGATCCATGGGATCGACAAGATAGTCTTCTGTCTCGTCTGGGTGTGGAGGAGGCGAGAAGGCGGGCTGCCCAGAGAAGTCCTCAACTGCCGAGTCGATCTGGGTACCTGCGCAAGAAGAAGCCAAGGATCAGGATGAGGGGTGTTCTTACAAGAAGGCTTGGAAGCCGCGAGTCGCACGGATGGAAGGTTTAGTCCATTGGTCTCGAACACACCAGGTAGGGGAATGAAAGTCTATATGAAGCGAAAGGGCAAGTTTAGTTAATTTACCTGGGTTGCGAGAGGTCCCAGCGAGTCGTGAGAGATCGTCATTATTCATAGCAGGAGGGGTGGATTGTTGAGGTGAGTCGGAGTCTTGATGATGGATGCCGGCAATATAGAGTAGATTCGCAGGCTATGGGAAATAGGTGGGATCTCCCTGAAGAAGTATGAAATGAATAGGCGAGAAGATAAAAAAGGAAAGATAGGGGAGGGGCATGAGTCAAGAAATCACCTGTTGTTGGGTATTGTATCCACAATGTACCTGATTTGAAGAAGCCCCTGAACAAGCTAAAGTGAATTGACAATGTATTTGATTACTTGTCTTCAAGTTGTGCTTGCAGTTATTCATCACTAAGTACACACCAATGTCAGGGTGCAGTAGGTCAATATACACGGGTCTGTGCAACGTAATCCCTCGTTGAGCAGATCAGTGTGTTGGCTTACGTGTACTCTCTCTATTGGAGTGTACTTATTTTCAAGCACAAGGTTATGTAAGATCAAGAGCAGACAAGGAGCAAGGATGGGCCAAAGACCAGCTCACGGGAAGAAAGACAAAAATCGTCTAAGTACAAATCGACGAGAATCACTAAGTGATTCTCGCCGATTCGACGAGAATCACTAGTGATTCTCGCCGAATCGTCGAGAATCACGAACTGATTCTCGCCGATTGCTGCCGGTTGTCTCGAAGCCGCCTTGAATTCTTCTAAGGCAGAATCGTCGAGAATCACGAAGTGATTCTCGCCGATTCGTCGAGAATGACTCTGCATTCTCGACGATTCGGCGAGAATCAATTGTGATTCTCGCCGATTCTCACCGGCTTGTATTATCAGTGGAGATTGAATTCTGTTAAGAAGAATTCAGCGAGAATCGTAGTTGATTCTCGCCGATTCGGCGAGAATCACCTACGATTCTCGCCGAATTTGACTTGGGCAAATTCCTGTTGTTCTCTGGACCGGTCCAAGTTACCTGGATTATTTCGAACCGGACTTAGGGTTTCCTTTTGGTGGGGCCCACAACGGCTATGTGGAATGACCAAATGTATATATACCTCCGTATGGTTGAGCGGAAGATAGACAAATACACGATTTAAAAAAGAAAGGCCGCCGACGTGACCTAAATCGCGATCTTGCTCCGCCGTCGTCGTCGCCGCTCGTGCAGTTAATCGCCGTTGCTGATCACGGTTTCTTCCAGATCTCCGGTGACAGAAGTTTAGCCTAGCACAGCATCTCACGCGTCTAACCAGTGATCTTTTGTCTCTTGATTCGTAGATCGGGAAAACCATCCCCTTCCAAATCGATCGAGACGATCGATCCTAGTGTGACCGTTGGAAGACCTTGCTACAATTGCTACGAAGGTTGAATCTCTATTGCATCGCCGCAGCACTCCGTTGCCTCCGCCAATCCCGAGAGCCAAGTCACCGCCCTTTTCCGCCGCCGGTTTCGGGGAGATTCTCTCCAAGAGAGATCTAGGGTTGTGGACTCTTCGTTGACTTCAAGAACACGTCGTCGAATAAAGAGGGACACCTTAGTCTCCATAAGTTGTTTGTATTTCTAATACATTCTATTTTCAATTTCATTGTAAAGGAACGATTGGTTCCTAGTTATAAGGGTTGGGTGCAACCCATGGTGTGGGAGTGGTGACTCCTACGTGTGGAAGGGTTCCTTCCATTAGTGCAAGGATTGGATTTCAATCCTGTTGGTGAAGTGACCGAGTCATCCCTAGTTGGGAGATAGGTTGAAGGGGGAAAGTGGACGTACCAAAATCGGGGAACCATTATAACTTGCTTGAGTCTTTTCTGTGCTGTGTTGTTTGATTTATTTGTGCAGGTACAGTTTTTAATTCCGCAAAAACGCTACAAGACACCTATTCCCCCCCATAGGTGAAGCTAGTTGGCACTAGGTGGACTTTCAAGTGGTATCAGAGGGAGGTTACTCATCAAAAAGGCTCACACCTTTGAGTAGAATCCTGCCACCAGTGTCAAGAAGAAGACATATATCTACCATGGACGGACTCAAGTACTCCGTCAAAATCCCAGTGTGCACTAGACTGAACTTTCCTATCTGGAAGGAAAGAATCAGATTCTACATGGAAGCAATCGACCCACGAATGTTCATGATTGTTGAGGAGGGACCTTATGTTCCCACAAAGGCCTCCACCCTTGATCCTACCAAACAAGTGCCAAAGAAGTTGTTAGAAATGGACAAGGACGAAATGGTGCTGGTAGGACTCGACAAGAAAGCACAGAACATCTTGGTAAGCGCAGTTGACGACTCTATGATGCAGAACTTCTACAACTGCAGGACAGCCAAGGATCTCTTGAACTGTCTGATTGTATTAATGGAGGGCACAGATGAAGTGAGGGACGATCGGAGATCCCTCCTCAACCAGAAATATGAGGCCTTCAGGCAAGGGCCCAAGGAGGAGATCGGAGTTACCTTCGAAAACTTCCTCAAGATCGTCAATGCACTCAAGGGGTATGGAAGAGTGTTCACTGACGGTGAACTCAATGATAAATTCCTTAGGTCCCTTACTAAGGAATGGGACACAAAGATCTGCGCCATCCGAGAGTTTGGCAGACTTGCTGAAACCGACCCTCAAATTCTGTTCGGGAAGCTCATGTCCTATGAGCTTCAACTCAATACAAGGAAAGCTGAAGAGGAAGCAGAGAAAGCCGCAGCCAAAGAAAAGACGGTGGCCCTAAAAGCCATTCATTCCAGAAAGGGCAAGGGTGCTGCTTCTTACCGTGCGTGGAAGAAGGATGAGGAGGAAGACTCCGAGCCATGCTCCTCCGGCTTAGAATTGTAAGAGGAAGACTTCTCTCTTATCACCCGGGAATTCAAGAAGTTCCTCAAGCTGAGAAATCAGAGAAAGAGAGATGGCTCCTCCTCTAGGCATCAGTAGAAGAACTATTCTTCTAACAGGTATGCTTCCAAACCGAACAAACACTGCTCATCTGACATTATTTGTTTTGGTTGCAACAAGCCAGGACACGTCGTGGCTGATTGCCAACAAGGCAAGAGGGAGAAGGGAAAGGGAGAGGAGCACAGGTCCTCAAAAGACAAGAAGAAGGAGAGGAGTTACATCGCGAAGAAGCCAAAGATGCTGAGTGAATCTGACACGTCAGAAACCAGCAATGACGAGGAAGCCTACTTTGGGCTAATGGGTCGCTCTGAATCAGAAGGAGAATGCCCCCCATTTACTGGGAAGGTAAAAGCTCACACCCCTCTCTCCGACTCTGACTCTGATCCTGAGTCTCAGGATGATGACCCTGAGGATAGCCCTTCGGCCTGTGAAGCTGAGCTCCTCGATAAGTATGAGCTTCTGCTTAATACTTTTGAGGAGTGTCGAAAGAGACTGAAGGATGAGAAAAAGGAAGTTAAATTCCTTAAAGGTGAGAGTGTATCCCTGAGGGAAGAGATCACCAGTTTGATCTCCCTCCGACAGGAGCACTTGGACCTGAATTCTAAGCATTCAGAGTCTCTTAAGCTCCTCGATCTTAAGCAGGAGGAAATTGATAGGTTGGAAGAACAACTTGCGGCAGAAAAGAAGATCATTAAGAGCTTCTCTATGCCAAAGACAGTTCTTTCACTGGTTGATACCTTCACTGCTCAGGCCAAAGGAGCTGGTTTGGGGCACGTAGGGGTACCTGGTTCCTCATCCAGGAGAAACAGGAACCAGAGGAAGAATAAGGCTGCTAAGAAGGCCTCTGCTGCTGAAAAGGGAAAGGCCCCACTCAGTCCTGTTGCGTTCAGAAAGCCCAGCTTTCCCTGTAACCAACATGACTTTGAGTCAACATATGGCCATCACTTCAGGCCCTCGGTTGCAAAGCCAAAGAGCCGATATGATGGTTGGACCTTCCCCCGCAATTTTGGCGAGAGTGTCTTCAAGGCACCTTATGAGGAAGTTCAGATGAAGGATTATGGCCACTTCTCTAGCGGCCATAAAAGGAAGCAGGCACCCAAGGCCAAGCCTGTTACACTGAGAAACCAGGAGGTGAAGAAATCATGCGACTGTTGTCATCATGATGCCTCCACCTCCAGATCCGAGGCCCCTGCTGAACCTTCCGTTCCAAGAGTGAAGCAGGTGCCTAGGAGAAAGTATAACAGATTTGACTGTTGGTGCTGTGCCAAATTTGGTCACTTTGCCATGGATTGTTGGTTTAATCTGAGGAATAACGAGACTCCTCATGTTGGCAATGCGAGGCAGACCACTCGTAGGGCTAACCATTCGAGGGGGAGCATGCTAACGAGGAATCTAGGACCCAAGTTCAATTGGGTTACCTAAGGCAAATTAATTTTGTTTTGCAGGAATGTCCAAAGGCCACCAAAACTCCCATATGGTATTTGGACAGTGGGTTCTCCCGTCATATGACTGGGATAAGAAGCCTGCTGCGGGAGTACTCTCCAGTCGAGAATGGACCCAAAGTCATCTTTGGGGGATCTGATCGGGGAGTCACCAGAGGTTACGGTATGATTTCCAACGGTATACTCTCTATCACTGACGTAGCTTATGTTGAAGGGTTAAATCATAACCTGATCAGTGTAAGCCAGTTATGTGATAAAGGGTATGACGTTAAGTTATGCAAGGATAAATGCCTGATAATATCATGTGCCTCTTCGGAGACGGTATTAACCGGCATTAGGAGCAGAAATATTTTCTGTTTAGATTTTCTCAGTCTAGATTCTTCTACCCCCGTATGCCTAGTAGCAAAAGGCAGTGCATCTCTTTGTGAACAATTGCACAAGAGATTGGTACATATTAACTACAAGACAATTAATATGCTGTTTTCTAAAGATTTAGTAAGGGATGCTCCCATTATTAAGTGCATCAAAGATAGTCCCTGTCCTGCATGCCAGATGGGCAAACAGACTCGGGCTACCTTTAAGGGCATCTCAGACAAAGACTCCTCTAGATGTCTTTATCTTCTGCACATGGACTTGTTTGATCCAATGCAAGTTCATAACTTAGGAGGGAAGTCTTATACGCTAGTGATTGTAGATGATCACTCTCGGTTTACTTGGGTGTTCTTTTTAAAACGCAAGTCTGATACGTTTGACATCTTCACCAGCTTTGTCAAGCAGATTCAGAACGAACTTAACTGCTTAGTGGTCAAAATCAGAAGTGACCATGGAACAGAGTTCGAGTCTGGTGCTATGACAGAGTTCTGTGAAGAACTTGGTATCTTTCATGAGTTTTCCTCCCCGCGCACTCCTCAACAAAACGGAGTTGCGGAGAGGAGAATTAGAACACTCATTGAAGCCTGCACGACAATGTTGAATGACGCTTCACTCCCAGAATACTTCTGGGCCGAGGCTGTCAATACGGCTTGTCATGTTCAAAACCGGGCGTTGATCAACAAAAGTCATCGTAAGACGCCCTACGAGCTACTGAAAGGCAGGAAACCAACCATGTCCTATTTGAGGATCTTTGGTTGCAGATGTTATGTACTGAACAATGGGAAGTACCCGCGTACTAAGTTTGGTGAAAAATGCTTCGAAGGCATATTCATGGGCTATAGTAGCCATAGCCGGGCTTATAGAGTTTTCAACAAGAAAACCCTAGTGGTAGAGGAATCAATAAATGTTGTATTTGATGAAGGAAGTTTGCTTAATTGCAAGTCTTCTAGTGGTCTTCTTGAAGATGCAGGTGCCAGACTCGAAAAGCTACACCTGGATGAGCCCGAGAAAGATGCAACTCCAAAATACGTCAAGGTATCCACCTCAACGCCGATCGGAGAGGATGACGGTCAGGATGGAGCAGTCCTCCCTGAAGAGGAAGGAGCCCCAGAAATTGCTAGAGCTCCTGATGCAAGACTTCTAGAGCTCCGACACGTGAGGGATCATCCCAGAAATCAAATTATTGGAGATCCCCGAGACGGTGTCAGAACTCGCCGAGGTACTCTTAACGAGATTCTGCATTATAGCTTCCTATCGCAGGTTGAGCCAAAGAAGTTCAACGAAGCGAACAAAGATGCTTCATGGATATTGGCCATGCAAGATGAGCTGCATCAGTTCGAAAGATGCAAAGTCTGGATGCTGGTTCCCAGACCTAAGATGCAAAACGTGATTGGCACCAAGTGGATCTTCATAAACAAGCTGGATGAACACGGGGTCATCATCAAGAACAAGGCCAGACTGGTGGCTCAAGGATACAGACAGGAGGAGGGGATTGACTTCGACCAGACGTTTGCGCCAGTTGCACGGCTCGAGGCAATCCGTCTGTTCCTAGCCTATGCCTCTCACAAAGGATTCACAGTCCATCAGATGGACGTGAAATCGGCATTCTTGAATGGAGACTTGAAAGAGGAAGTATACGTCGCTCAACCTCCAGGTTTTGTCAATCCCACTTATCCTAATCATGTATACTTTCTTAATAAAGCTCTATATGGCTTAAAACAAGCTCCTCGAGCTTGGTATGAGACCTTGTCTAGCTTTCTTTTTGAGAACAAGTTCTCTAGAGGAAAATAGACAAGACATTGTTTCTCAGGGAAGTCAAAGGAAAGATCTTGCTGGTGCAAATCTATGTCGATGACATTATATTCGGCTCAACGGACAACAATCTTTGCAAAAAGTTTTCTAAACTTATGTAAGGAAAGTTTGAAATGAGCAGTATGGGAGAGCTAAAGTATTTCTTGGGACTTCAAGTGAAACAGTCTGAGGAATGGATTTTCATTTCTCAGATGAAGTTCACCAATGAACTCCTCAAGAAATTCGAAATGGAGAATGCAACCTCTATGAGGACTCCAATGGGATCCACCATGTCTCTGGATAAGGATGAGAAAGGGAAATCTTTTGATGAAACCAAATATAGAAGCATCATTGGATCCCTGCTCTACCTTACTGCAAGTAGACCGGATATCATGTTCTCCACATGTGTTTGTGCCAGATATCAGGTGAACACTAAGGAATCTCATTATGTCGCTGTAAAGAGAATTCTTAGATACCTTAAAGGTACCCCTAATCTTGGCTTGTGGTACTCGAGAAATAATGATGTCGAGCTAATAGGTTTTTCAGATGCTGATTTTGCAGGGAGTAGGGATGACAGGAAAAGCACTTCCGGGACGTGTCAATTCCTCGGAAGAAGGATTATCTCATGGAACAGCAAGAAGCAGAATTGTGTAGCAACTTCCACAGCAGAGTCTGAGTACATCTCAGCTGGCAGCTGTTGCGCACAACTCCTTTGGATCAGAAACTAGTTAGCTGATTATGACCTTCAGTTCAAGGAAGTACCAATGTACTGCGACTCCTCCAGTGCAATTGCCATTGCCAACAATCCGGTATCGCACAGCAGAACAAAGCATATTGAAGTGCGCTACCACTTCATTCGGGAGCACGTGGAGAACAAGGACATCTCTCTCTGCTATGTCCCCACGGACAAGCAGATTGCAGATATTTTCACAAAGCCCTTAGACGAGGCCAAGTTCAGTCTTTTCAAAACTGAATTGGGGATGCTAAACTATGAGGAATGAAGACTAAAGAAGCTCCAGGATCGTGCATCTAGGGGGAGCCTCTGCCAGGAACTCAAGGGTAAGCACATGTGCAAGAACTGAGGGGGAGCATGGTGTCAAATGCACCAGACAAAGATTTGCAGAAGCCGAAAAGAGGGAGATTACCCTCTCGTCTAAGGTACTAAGGTGTATGCTCCAAATGCTCTAAAGATAATAGTATGGAATTTCAACTCACTCTCGTTTTTCAAAGTTGTGTTTTCTTCCAAGCCGTTATATTCACCTTAGCTTGTAGGGTTTAGGCTTCTTCAAATAGGGGGAGATTGTTGGGTATTATATCCACAATGTACCTGATTTGAAGAAGCCCCTGAACAAGCTAAGGTGAATTGACAATGTATTTGATTACTTGTCTTCAAGTTGTGCTTGCAGTTATTCATCGCTAAGTACACACCAATGTCAGGGTGCAGTAGGTCAATATACATGGGTCTGTGCAACGTAATCCCTCGTTGAGCAGATCAGTGTGTTGGCTTACGTGTACTCTCTCTATTGGAGTGTACTTATTTTCAAGCATAGGGTTATGTAAGATCAAGAGCAGACAAGGAGCAAGGATGGACCAAAGACCAGCTCACGGGAAGAAAGACGAAAATCGTCTAAGTACAAATCGACGAGAATCACTAAGTGATTCTCGCCGAATCGTCGAGAATCACAAACTGATTCTCGCCGATTGCTGTCGGTTGTCTCGAAGCCGCCTTGAATTCTTCTAAGGCAGAATCGTCGAGAATCACGAAGTTATTCTCTCCGATTCGTCGAGAATGACTCTGCATTCTCGACGATTCGACGAGAATCAATTGTGTTCTCGCCGATTCTCACCGGCTTGTATTATCAGTGGAGATTGAATTCTGTTAAGAAGAATTCGGCGAGAATCGTAGTTGATTCTCGCCGATTCGGCGAGAATCACCTACGATTCTCGCCGAATTTGACTTTGGCAAATTCCTGCTGTTCTCTGGACCGGTCCAAGTTACCTGGATTATTTCGAACCGGACTTAGGGTTTCCTTTTGGTGGGGCCCACAACGGTCATGTGGAATGACCTAATGTATATATACCTCCGTATGGTTGAGCAGAAGATAGACAAATACACGATTTCAAAAAGAAAGGCCGCCGACGTGACCTAAATCGCGATCTTGCTCCGCCACCGTCGTCGCCGCTCGTGCAGTTAGTCGCCGTTGCTGATCACGGTTTCTTCTAGATCTCCGGCGACAGAAGCTTAGCCTAGCACAGCGTCTCACGCGTCTAACCAGAGATCTTTTGTCTCTTGATTCGTAGATCGGGAAAACCATCCCCTTCTGAATCGATCGAGACGATCGATCCTAGTGTGACCGTTGGAAGACCTTGCTACCTTTGCTATGAAGGTTGAATCTCCATTGCATCGCCGCAGCACTCCGTTGCCGCCGCCAATCCCGAGAGCCAAGCCGCCGCCCTTTGCCGCCGCCGGTTTCGGGGAGATTCTCTCCAAGAGAGATCTAGGGTTGTGGACTCTTCGTTGACTTCAAGAACACGTCGTCGAACGAAGAGGGACACCTTAGTCTCCATAAGTTGTTTGTATTTCTAATACATTCTATTTTCAATTTCATTGTAAAGGAACGATTGGTTCCTAGTTGTAAGGGTTGGGTGTAACCCGTGTTGTGCGAGTGGTGACTCCTACGTGTGGAAGGGTTCCTTCAATTAGTGCAAGGATTGGATTTCAATCCTGTTGGTGAAGTGACCGAGTCGCCCCTAGTTGGGAGATAGGTCGAAGGGGGAAAGTGGATGTATCCAAATCGGGGAACCACTATAACTTGCTTGAGTCTTTTCTGTGCTGTGTTGTTTGATTTATTTGTGCAGGTACAGTTTTTAATTCCGCAAAAACGCTACAAGACACCTATTCCCCTCCATAGGTGAAGCTAGTTGGCACTAGGTGGACTTTCACCTGTCTCTCCTTAAAGGACGCGAGAGAACGTTCCTGGAATTCTAAGGATTCCAGAGTGGTCCCATCGACTGAGAAGGGGGCAAGCAGTTTTCGTCTTCTTCAGGCGAGATGACGAAGGTAACAGAGTAGGGGTGCGAGCCAAAACTGGGTCAGAGCAGCCACATTAGCTTTGTTTTGTTTACGGACCATAACGAGACATTCGTGAAAGCTCTGACTATGAGACATGACGACGGTGGAATAGGTGAAGGAAGAGTTGAGAGAGGAGACCATCTCCATGCTAGGATAGGTGCCACATATTTATAGGCACTAGAGGGTGGCCCCGCAAAAGATTCTCTCATAAATGAATTTCGACATCGCAAGCCTCGGTTGGACTTTCTTTCCGAGCTTGAGGCAACCTCGAAAAGAGCGGAGATTATGTACAACCTTGGGCTCGCAGGAGACAACTCAAAGAAGAGCGCTGAGTTAAGGGCAAGAGGATTGTAGAGGCGAGCAGGCCCACGGGGTTAACTCGCCGGTACTCCAAAAAGGTAAAACATAGTAAGCGAGATGGGAGCAGCGAAGCAAGCGAGAGGGCTCTCACGGCGTATGCTGACCTCTCGTTGCGAGATGGCTCTCACAGCGTATGCTCACCTCTTATAGCGAGACAGAGTAATCTCGAGGCAGGGGACTCGAGAGGCAAGCTGATAGGCTCCTCTCGCCCGCCGGATATTTTTCTCACTCGCCATATAAGAAAAAGGCATTTTTTACTTTCCTACCCCCAAGGGGGGTTTTTTACTCTTTTACCCCAGGTAATTTTACCTTTATTCCCTTTTGGGTTTGTGTATAACCCTTCAGAACAACGGAGTTTGGTTGTTGGCAGACCCAGCCCAGGGTATTTTGGTAATTTCAGGTAAGTTCAGTTTGGTTATTGGCAGGTCAAACTCAGAGGCCTATAAATAGACCGATAAGGTGTGTTTAGAAGAGGGGGCACACAAGAGAGAGAGAGAGAGAGAGAGAGAGAGCGCTGGTTTACTTTTTCTTCTTCCTTCTCCAAGGCACCTAGCTCAGCACTGGCTAGGGAGGGGAAGAATTTCTAATTCTTCCGAGTAAGAGGTGGGACCTCCAAGTTGAAGTCCACAGTCTGTTTCTAGTTCCAAGACTCATGTCGAGAAGGGGTTTCAGGAAGAGTAGGTGTGAGCTGCAACCTTAGGTCCGAACTCTAGGTGAAGTCAGGTTTCTGGCTTCAACACTTCTAAAAGCAAAAGTTTCGTAGGGGCAAGTGAATGTGGTTTTTTCCTGATCGTCGGGGTAGACCGTGATCTGGTTATATCCTGAATATCCATCGAGAAAACAAAATAAATCATTTCCGGCTAATTTGTCTAGGACTTGATCAATGAATGGTAAGATAAAATGATCTTTTCTTGTGGCCTTATTCAATTTCCTATAATCCATGCAGATGTGCACCCCGTAATCGTTTTGGTCGAAATTAACTCATTCTTCTCATTCTTCACCATCGTCATCCCTCCTTTCTTCGGAACACACTATACCGGAGAGACCCAAGCGCTATCTGAGATGGGATATATAATTCCTGCATCTAGCCATTTTATAATCTCCTTCTTGACTACCTCCTACATAGATGGGCTTAGATGACGTTGAGGTTCTATGTATCCCTTAAATGATTCTTCTAAAATTATTTTATGCATGCATTGTGATGGGTTATCCCTCAGATATTTGCTATGGTCCACCCTATAGCCAATTTATATTGCTTTAATTGTTCAATCAATTTATGTTGTTGTTCGCGTTGTAGTTTTGAATTGATGATAACCGGTAAGGTGTAATTCTCTCCTAGATAAACAAAAGTGAGATGATCGGGAAGGGGTTTTAATTCTAGAGTTAGTGGATCAATAATAGAAGGTTGGACCACCAAGGATTTCTCCAGCATTTCAAGGGGTTCTGGTTTACGAGACCAAAAAGTTGCCCTCTCACCTACTTATAAGCACTCTTGGCTCTTATCTTCATTATCGGATAAATCCTCAAAAGTCGATAAATGGGTTAACACATCATCTTGCTTCTCAAATTTATTATTTAAGTTGTAATCATAAATAGATATATTGTTTACCACTTCCATGTTATCCTCCTATCAATGTGGAAACATCATGGCTTTTAATATGTTGAACGTGACATGTTCATCGTTTACCCTCATCGTCAACTCTCTTTTTTGCACATCTATTAATGTTCTCCCAGTTGCTAGGAATGGTCTACCTACAATAATAGGAACCTCCCTATCTTCTTCCATGTCCAATACCACAAAATCCGCCGGAAAATAAAATTTATCTACATTTACTAACACGTCCTCCACTATTCCTTTTGGGAAGGCAAGCATTCTATCGGCCAATTGCAAGGTGATAGAAGTTTTTGAAATCTCCCCTAACCCTAGCTTCCTATAAATCAAAAGGGGCATCAAGTTAATACTTGCTCCTAAATCACATAATGCTTTGCCTTCAAATTGGTATCCTATGGAGCACGGTATGGTAAAAATTCCCGGATCTTTTAATTTGGGTGGAAGTTTTTTCTGTAGTATGGCACTGCAGTCTTGAGTAAGTGCTACCGTTTCGTTTACTCCGAATCTTCTTTTCTTGGACATGATATCTTTCATAAATTTCACGTAGCTAGGCATTTGCTCCAAGGCTTCCGCAAACGGGATATTTATTTGTAGTTTCATAAAGATTTCAACAAACTTCTAGAATTGTTGATCTAATTTGCTTTTCCTCAACCTTTGTGGAGGCAGGCAGACTAATGCTTTATCTTTCTTATTTGGCTCCTCACCACTAGATTCCACCTTCTTGTCCTCTAGTAATTCTACTTCATCTTCCTTCTGTCAACAGTTTTCTCTAAGTCATTGCCATAATCATCAGGACTAACATCTTTCAAGTTCTTTTCTACATCATCCTTCTTAGTTGGTTCACAGTCCACTAACTCTCTTCCACTACACAAGGTGGCCGCTTTACAATGTTGATTATCCCCTTTAGGATTTGGGGTAGTATCAGTTGGGAGTGTACCTTGAGGTCTAAGGCTCAATGCATTGCAATTTGTCCTATTGAGATTCAATTACGCGTAGTGAACCTTCTAAACTAGTGATGCGAACATCACTCTTTTGCATAGATTCAATGAGGATTTCATCAGATAATTTCATAGAAGACCCTTGTTGATTAAAGTTGTTATTATGATGTGGATGTGGATTCGAGTTAAATCCGGGTGGGTGTGCCATTTCAGTGTTATTCTTCCATGAAAAATTAGGATGATTGCACAACTCAAGATTATAATAGTTCGAGAATGTATTATTCATGTTATGCCTAGGTTGTCCACCTATATAGTTAACCTCCTCATTATGACTGATAAGTTGTTCAATCGTGAGTGGAGGAATCATGGCAATCAGAGGGGTAACTATACAATTAACTTGAGGGTTCTTTTGGGATTGATTTAACGTTAAGGCATTTAACATCTTATTCATCGAATTTAATTGAGCCGTCATTTGTGTGGCAAAAAAAGTTAATTGGTCCACTGATATAAGCCACCCATAGACGAAGAGGAACCTTGTCGATCGAAAGATTGATAATTATTGGATGATAAATCTTCGAGGATGGCATATGCATCCTCGGGATATTTATTCATAAGGGATCCTCCTGCAGCTCCATCTACTTGAATCATAGTAGATGTCTGGAAGTCATTATAGAAGGTCCATACTTGTTGATGAATAGCCAATCCATGATGTGGAAACATCCTTAAGAGTTCCTTATATCTCTACCATGCATCATACATAGTTTCATTATTCCCTTGCAAAAATGTGGTTATATCACACATTAGTTTGGCAGTTTTAGCCGGTGGGAAATATTTCGCTAAAAATTTCTCCACCACTTGTAACCAAGTGGTGAGGCCATATTGGTAATTGAGCCACTTTTTTGCCCTTCCTACTAGGGAAAATGGAAACAAACGAAGTCTTATCACTTCATTAGATAAACCATTGATCTTGAAGGTGTCGCAAAAATCAATGAAGGTCCGCAAGTGAGAATTGGGGTTCTCATGACTAAGTCCACTAAATTGTCTTTATTGAACTAATTGCATAACCATGGAATACATTTTAAAATTATTTGCCTCAATAGCGGGCTTAATGATGTTATAATGCAATCCTCCCCTATACGACATGTTATAATCTCGACATGTTCTCCAAACTTCCGCAGGTTGAACATTTTGTTCTACCTGGCCCTCCTGTTCTTGAACCTCCTGATTAATCAAATTGTCGATATTTTGATTATTAGGGTTCATGGTCGTTGGGTTGTTATATTATAAACGATGTGCTCTTATATTTAGTCTACACATTCGTTTGATTTCCAAGTTTAACGGCAACAGTTCAGGTGATTTATAACGGGACATGCACTAACAAAGTAGCAGAAAAAAGTGAAAAATAGATTAAGTAAAATAAAATAGGAATTATAACTTGAAGCTCTAAATACTAAGGATTACTAATATTGCAAGAAATAAATAATAAATTAATCCGCCTCCCCGGCAATGACGTCAAAAACTTGATACGCCTAAAATAGGTATACGTAAACTACGCAAGTGCACGTGTTGGATCAAGTAATAAAGAGTGAGTAAAGATCATTCTCACGGAGAGGTGATTTAATCTAAGGCTCATAAGTACTAGCAAGTCCTTTTCTTTAAATCCAAGTGAGTTGATTTAAGTGGGTTTAAAAACAAATAAAATTCTAAAGTGAAATTTCTAAGACTTTCTAAAATTACTGTTTATCAAGTTTGGGAAAACGGTCTTGTATTTTGATTTCCTGAGTCTATACTGATGGCTCAAAAGGAGATATTTATGAGAGCTCTTGGTACGCTTTCCTGCAACAATTTAAAGGTAGAGATTTGTATCTCTCAATATCAGAAATCATTATACCCTTGTTTCCTTGTCATCTCTAACTCAAGCGAACAAAGAATATGATTAATAATAAAAATCAAAGTTGCTAACGTAAATGTGAAATCTCTTTCTCCCTTTTTCGCTATATCGAGTTAATGATACACTTACACCTCTCCTCTCTTGAATCTCAAAGCGCAGTAAAACAAGCCGAAAACTTTGGTTAAATATTTTTGTGACTGCTCTCCCGAATCTCGTCACGTAGTTAAATATATTCTATTCAAATACTCACACTTCTCCTCTCTCGAATCTCGAAATGAAGCATCGAATGAAACAATAATCCCAAATTTTTACCAACAAGATCATCAACAAAATAAAGAAATCACATCAATTTTCTCATAAACTAAAATAAAAGTAAAGATCACATCAAAATAGAGCAAAGTACTTTCAAAATACAAAACCTAGGGAATATAGTTTATGATTAAAGAAGAGGAATACAAGATTGGATAGGTCTTACAAAACATGATGCTTATAGTTCAAAAATGCTAGGGAAAACTCCACTCAAACACATGCAAGATCCCTTTTTTATGAAGATATGGTGCGGTTCCTCCTTCTTCTCTCCCAGAACCTAGATCTACTTTTGAAATTTGAATATGATGAGAAGATCTCATTTTTCTTCTCTCACAGGTCAATTTATAATCCTCCCCTCCAAAAGGAATGTTTTAAATGCTGAATGGATGTCACCTCTTGACTTTTGAATAGACCAAAATTCGAATATTTTCGGATTTGAAAATTCAATTTCCGTCAATTTGTTGTAACAAATTTTTCTAAACTGCAAAATTTATTACAACAAATTTCTTGCGCTAATAAAAACTACTCCAAACAGGACATATATCTTACAGCTCTTTCGCAACTTTTTCCATTGGCTTCATATAGGCTCAACTCTTGATTCCATGAGGTAGATACTTAAAAATTCCTATATCAAAATAAGTTAAAATGATCATAATACTCTTTCTTTAATCAAAAACCAAATTATTATATATTTTATACATTTTAACTCGCATTTATCAATTATTTTAATCAAATGGATGAGAATTTAGGCACAAGATAACTTTTTTTTGAGAAGTTATCAGGTGCTCGGTTATATTATGCCCCGTTGGATTCCTCCGCTCGTCGGACTAAAACCAGTAATCGCCGGATGTAGCTCACATATTGAATTACACCATATTGTATGTTGGGGGCTGGGTAGTGTGGTATGTCCACTCCTAGAAGTGGCAGGACTGTCCTTTTTCACCGATGATCATATTAGTGAGGCTCACGAGGTTCGCTACCTTGCTGAAAGAGAAGTCGTCCAAACTATGCCTATATTGGGAGTTGTTGCAGGTTGTGAACACTTGCTTGTTTGTGCATGTGCTAGTGGAGCTTATTTTAATAACTGCTTATATAAATACTGCATTTCAGCTATTAACATTGTGTTCCTAGCTTTTTACTTGTTCATGTGCACCTATATATATACTTCTGCTTACTCTTTTATTGATTCGACTATCTTTCCTTTTGGTTTTTTGTGCTCACTCTCATCCCCAGGCTAAGGATCTAGAGAGGAGGTGTTCCATTTAGTCTTTTACTATGTGTTGTTATGCACCCTTTTTAGGAGACGATGCAGTACGAGGTCCAACGAACGCATAAGAGCATACATGCCTTAGAGCTCACCCAAGCAGGTGCGCCCATCTCGTCTCCCGTCTTCCGAAGCATGAGTCCTTAGAGTATAGTACTGTGTTTGGAGAGAGTGTAGTAGTTTTGAGCCCACTGGACGACTTCTATAAACACATGACAATGATCTTTTGCTTATATATATATATTTATTTTTATTTATATGGATGGTTATATATATATATATTTATATTTATATGGATGGTTTTCCGATATTTCTTCAAATCATATACTAATGTGATGTGATTTGATGTGTTTCAAATATGACGAGACGATCATCCTATGCTTGGAAAGTGGATCGTTGCCACTTGGGAAGTGTAGGGTGGTAGTCTTGGGCAGTAAGACCCTCCTCTGACCTAACCTGGGCTTAGGTTGGGGGGGGGGGGTCTTATAGATGGGTTGTTGCTGCAAATGAGTGTATTGTCAGATGGAAATTGTTGTGATTGATAACACGTTGTCCGGATTCAGTTATTGTAAGTGAGCGCACAATTAAAAGGAAGTTGCTAAAAACGATAACACACTTCCTGTTGGCAGTTGTTGCATGTGAGTGCTTTGCTCAAAAGTAGGTTTTGTAATCAATAGCGCGCAGCTCGTATGCAGTTGTTGCAAATGAGCCACTGCCCGGAGGAAGATATTGTAGTTGATAACACGTTGCTCGAAGGTAATTGCTGTAAGTGAGCGTGCTTCCCAAAATTCATTGTTGCAAATGATAGAGCACTTCTCGCAGGTAATTGATGTAAGTGAGCACACTACTTGAAGGCAGTTGCTACATTCGCTCAAAGGTTTATGCTCGGACACCTGCAGTGAAGTTTAGGAAATGATTATGGCAACAATTAAGATATCACGCACATTTAAACTTACGACTCATTGCCTTAAAGTAGGAAAAGGGAAATTATTGATAGATGTGGCCCAAGCTCAGCGCATTCTGGGCAGGGGAAGAATCCTTTTGTTGGTGGTGATAATTCTCAAAGATGCCATTCATCCCTCTCAAGTATGCTTATCAATTGCCATCGACTTTCCACCATGAGAGTAGCGAAGCAGGCTCATTCAATTCACGACAAATTGGTGGCGAGGAGTTAGAGGTATGGAGATGCCAACCAGTGAAGATCGTTTTGCTTTGGGAGCATGAGGAATGTCTTCAGGAGTTGCCACACCAAGCGGCGAGTCCTAATGTTGATCAATGAATGGAGGAACTATCAAAATACTGATGAGCCAGCACCCCCTACTCGACAGCTACTAGAGAATAGTGTATTACTAGGTACAATAGGTGGACAAGAAGACGGGAAAGAGGTGAGCTCGCCCCACGATACTGATGACTCCTATCTACCGCTAGACTAACCAGTGCGAGAATAACAGGTGAATTTGTCCCGGTCTTCTCAAATGCACAAGGAGACTCGGTTATCAGAAGGTAAGGAGTTATGCAACAAATGCCAAGATGAGAAGAAATCACCTGATCCTCCTAGCCGAGGAGACTGAAGGAAGGTCTCTCAGTTCTCGGTGAGGTCCTAACCTCAGGAGCAAGCTCGCGCCATGTGATAGTATCGAGATATGGGATGGTCGAGCGGTTCTCCTTCAATTCGTCTGAGGTGTTCAACTCATCCTTTGGTGGTGGAGGGGAAATTATCTTCTAGACTTTCGAGTAAGCGGTGGGACCGTCTTGCTGCTGCTCGTGGTCTGCGTATATATAGCTAATTTTTCCTTGAAATGATCAATTATCGGCTCGTTGTGTTTAATTTATTGGATCTGACTGTGAGATAAGTAACTCATGCTACTCCATCTTAGTCCAGATGCAGTTGGACTGAAATCCAGGTTCCAACAGTCACAAACTCCCTCAACCGGCAAGCAACTCAGTACAATGGCGGCGGTGAACTTTGCCTGGAAATTGAGCCTGGATATTTCACTCTCATGAACCTCTAGTGTCATTCACATGATCAGCCATGATGACTATCATGACTCAGCTACTTTGTACCTATTACGTGATTCAAACCCTATACCATTTATTATCGTCCAACTATTACATAGGCTTTTTCCTTATATGTTCAATACATAATGACAAAAGCGAACTTTTGTTGGCTAATTCCACTAGTTCATCTATGTTAAAGAAGTATGATGGCTCTAATGATGATCTTCCATGTATTTCGTATGTATATAATTCGAATTAGCTTGAATCAATAATCGAGTGATTAGCCCGAGGCTAGAAATCAATTACGAGCAATTTTGAATCGATTCAATTTGATTCAAATCATTATATTTTGAATCCTATTTGACTAGAAATTTGAGAGATTTTCAAGCAACTGATTAGTATTGATTACGATGCTCAACACTACTCCTCTTCAGGACAATTATTTTCTGCATTTCATTTTCCAAAATTAAAGGATTTAATTAAAAGTGACTTAGGCTCCGTTTTGGGGGACTTATGTTCATCGGTCAATAGGTAATGACCGCATGAACTGGACCTTAATTAAGGTTCGGTTCATGTGATCGTAACCTTTTGACTGGTGAAAATAAATCCTCCCAAATGGAGCGTTACTTTGCAAACATCTAGCATCCATTGACGTCTAGATGTGTTCAAAATTACAAGGTTAACAATGAAATTAAAAATATATTTACAAAAATACCAATATAGATTTATATGCCCGGCCACCCCCAAAAAATATTTTATACATTTTTTATTTGAAATCGTTAATTAATCAACTTATATTCACTTTATGACCGGCCATCGTCTCAAACCTAAAGACAATATAATTTATAATTATGCTTCATAAAAAAAAATATAGTTTAAAAAGTATATTACTACATTGACATATTAAATAGTGATTAAGCGTCTGCTGGCTACGGCTAACATTTTAGCTCCGTTGTGTTTAGAAAAAGTGTTACCGTTATAAAATATGTGTTTGACATGACAATGAGTATAACCTCCACAAAGAAAAAAAATTATATAATTTTGTTCATAAAAATGAATGAAGTTTCTTATGTGAGATCGGACATACACAAACCATGATTCATAGTCACCGCATTTATGAACGCCATGGACGTGCCAAACAAACACTAAGATGGAGTTAAATATTAATTGAATTGTACGGATGAATTAGTGGTTTTGATACATTTAGAAGATGTGAAACTAAAATTTGTATATCAACTCATGACTATTTCAAAATAATGAGGTAAGTAAAGGAAAAAGTCTTCTGCGTGTAAATAATCAGTATAAATAAGTCATGCAAGTCCGGACTTGCATGAGCCATCATTCTATGCACTTCAGGCATTATCTCCATCCATCAATATATTACTATTAATGGAGTTCTCCCAAAGATTAATGGTTCATGCGCTTGTAACATCCCATTTTCAAATAGACCCCCCTTAGGAGTGACTTGAACATACCTAGGTCATAACAAGGCCTAGGTTGAATCTAGGAGGTCAAGTGACTCAACTAGCTAGTTGAGACTCACTTGGGCTGCAAATAGTAAAATCTTAAAACCCTGATTTTTGGTGGCCTAGTGGGTTCAATCTGACTCCAAGGCATTCCTAGACCTAATATGAGATAAATGGGTCACCAAGGACCCATTGGGTGCAAACCTAGTGGCTAAGTTGACCCAAGTCAACTTAAGCTCTAGTTAGGCCAAATTAACCCTGCCCTGGGTCAACTCACCCTCATTATGCCAAGTCTACCCTACACAACCATACATAGGCCTTAGGGGAGGTCAATGGGTCCCTAGGGGTCTATTGATGTTGACTCCGAAGGTCAAATTGACCAAGTCAACCCTAAATCCTAGGCTAGCCAACATGTTGAATAGGAGAGAGAAAGTGAGAATAAGGGGGTATTTGCATGGTAGAATGGTGAGCCCCCCTCTCATATGGCATTTGAGGATTTAATATTCATTTTATGGGCTGTCTTTAGGCTTCTAGGGGAAGAAAATTCGTGAGGGTGACTAGGAGAGAGAAAGAAGTAAGGAAGAGGCTAAATTTAGGAGAGAGAAAAGGTGGTGGAAGTGAAGGGGTGGATTTAGAGAGTGAGGAGGCATGGAGCTCGGCCAAAGAGGGGCCAACAGCCACCTAGAGGTTGACACCTCTTCCCCCCCCCCTTTTCCCGGCCATCAAGAGGTGTTTCCACTCTCTCTCTCCTCTAACCACCCCCCCACATGAAGAGGTGTTTTGCCTCTTAGAGAAAACCGCCCCTCTCCCCCTCTCCTCTTTATATACTCACTTAGGAGAGAGGGGAGACCATTTTTGAAACCAGAGAAGGAGGAGAGAGGCTTGCCGGAGCCACCAAGGAGAGGAAACGCCGCCACCGCCGCCACCGCCGCCACCATGCATTCCCGCCGGTCTATTCGCATCCAAGCCCGAACTCAAGTCCTCCCTCACCTTTTCTCTCATGTTTAGATCCTAGGATTGTTTAGGAGTTGAGTTCATGCTCAAACGAACTGGAGCGAAAGCTTAAAATTTTAGAAATTTCCATTTTTATGGAGTTTTTGAAGCTCTCGGGTAGGGCGGCGCCGCCACCTCCGTCCGCCCTAGCTCCGGCCGTGGATATCCCCCACCACCGGGAACAAATGGGTGATGTTTCCCGGTGGTGGCGCCACCTCAGGCCGCCGGAATAAGACCGTAGTGGTGAAAAATTGGATGAGGGGACTGCCCTGTAGAGCCTTTTTAGTGAGGGTATGTCCTACAACTAGGGCAGATTTCTTCTAAAATTTATTTAGGCCCTTTAGGGGCATGTTCATCAAAAATGATCAACATAAATGTTGTAGGAATTTTTATTATCTACAGTTTGATATGTAATGTGAAATTTTAGGACAAGTCTACTGACTTATAGGGCCATTTTTCTAGGGTAGGTCCTATATGTAGGGCAGATTTTAAAATAATTGCCCACACCTAACCCTTGGTCTAAATTCCATGAAATTTGGAAAGGGGCTTATTATTACCTAGATCTAGCTCCTGTAAAAATTGGAGACCATTTGGGATAGTGTAGCTTAGGGTTTTTCCCTAACCCTAGAAAATCTAGGGTAAGATAATTAAAGGGTCAAATGACATCCATACCCTACCAAATTTTGGTGAGGTGTCCCTGGTATAGGTATCTAGGTCTGGTTCAAATTTCAACTCATTTGGTTGAGTTTTGAATAGGAATTCACTAAATCCTAGTTGGACCTAGGGAAGGGTAATTTGGGAAAAAGGGAACTTTTGGCAATTGAGTGGTCACTCACCTCAATAGAAGTTGAGATTTTGACCACTGGTTTAAAATGGTCCTAAGAACCCCCTTGGGGAAAAAGGGATGGTTTAGGGTGAGTTTACCCTAGGGCCTAGGTTCAAATCCTAAATAAGGACTTTGGGGGCTTGTGAAGGACATAGGGGCAAATGCCCTTGTATGGCCTTTAGTTTTGGTAGAGAGGTTGTTAATGGGTATTTAACCCTTTGGTTGAAATATTAGAGAATTTAGAGGTAGGTAGGTACCTCAAAACCTAAACCCTAGTTTTAGGGTAGAAGGGCTTTTAGGTCAAATCAGTAACTTAAATTCATTTAAAAGCTATGAAACTTGGGTAGAATGTTTCTAGGGTAGTTAGGACCCTTGGATGATTTTACTAGAATTTTTGGATAATTATTTCTAGTACTTCACTTATGAATGTGGGTATAGTCCTATTTGATATTTTATTTATTTAAGATTTTTAATCAAATAAGACCCCATGAAACGCCTGGAATTAGATGTTGTTGGCCAGTAGTAATGCTCCTGAATTTTTAGTTTAATTTAATGTTGAAGAAATCTGATAGTTCTTTCACAAGTGTTATAAAAGGGCTTTGTGGTTTTAAAATATATTATGGCTTAAATACTTTCTAGAAAATTATGCAATTTGGTAAATAAGGTCCTTAAACCAATATTTACTAGTGACAATTTATTCAAGATTTTTGGAGTTATGATTATGGTACTTGATTCACAAGCATGTTAGATTAAGAATTTAGTAAATGATTTATTATAAATTAATTTCCAGTAGGAAAATTATGAAACTTATCTAGTGCTGTTTTCATAATGTTCTTAGTACCCTGTAATTGATTCAAATTATTTGAATGAAGATTTGTTGTAGTTTATTCATTAGTCATGAAAAAAATGAATTATTGATAAAACATGATTAGGCCTCTTAGACCTTAGAGAAAAATGTCAAACCTTGGATATATCCTTTTTAAATATAACAGAATTTATTCTGAATTTATTATGATTTTTACATAGCTAAAAAGTCTACTTCATGTTCAAATTGGTAGACCTTGGATTTGTAGGAAAATTAATTAATATTAGATTAATTGAGAAAATGGTTATAACCTGGAATTGATTCAATTATGCCATGATAGGCCCCTAGTAAATAAATTAGATCATTCGGATGTAAACACAAAGGACATCCTATCGTGGACATCATATGGTATAGGGTGGTCGTTAAATAGCAAATTCGGGGAAATGTGTAAATGGATAGGAATTGGTCACAGTGTGAAGTAGTTGGTATTGGTTTGATTTAATGAAGAGGCTGGATCACCATAAGAGGTTTCAGGTGTGGTGAGAAATGAGTTGATGTGTGCTAGAAGGTGCGCGGGACCGACGAAAGATCGTCGTCCCCGTAAGAGTGAAGAGTCAAATTCACCCTGGGTTTAGTTTGATGCAATTTACAAGGGAACGGGTAAGGGAAAAACAACCAATAACAATAAGTGCCTTGCGAAAGGAAACTTCGGGCCGTAATGCCGCCGTCTTGGTTCCTAGTGCCTTTTGAGAGCCCCTCACAGGGTATATTCCGGAGGCAGTCCTGGGCTAACGTAAATCTTAAAACAAACAAAAGAGTAATTAGCTGGATAGGGATTCACATTGCACACACTCATTAGTTAGGTTTGAAAATGGTTAAGTCGTCCTGAGGTGTTCAAGGGGGCGCCATCCCGCGGTGTTCAAGGGATGAGGTCTGGAGATGAGCCGGACAGTTTAGTCCGGGGAGCTTAGTCTCGGTTATGGTTAATACAGACGGTTTAGTCCGGGAGTTTGACACTTTAAATTGTTATATATTAAACTGCTGCATGTGCATAAAAATAGGAAATATTAAGGTGGTGGGTTCTCGATATCGGGGAGTTCGATTGCACCGACACCGATATCGTTGACTCGGCAAGGTGACTAGCACTTAGCTAAGGTTAAGTCCGGCGGACCAGTCGGCAAGAGTACGCAGGAGTCCGCCTCATGCACCAGGCGTTGAGGGCGTATGATAGGTCAGACCAGTGGTGCTTTTACTGGTTTTGAGGTGGGCGAGGCCCAACCCACCGCTTCCGTCTGCCACTACGGAGGTATCATGGGAGGTAACGACTCTAAAAGGGGGAACTAAAGGTTTGTGTACACAAAGTCGTGTGTGTGAGTTGCACTGCATGAACATAATAACCCACCATATAGTTGCATACATAATCATTCATAAAAATCTTGACACCTAATGTATAAGTAGAATGGGACGCTTATACATTAGGAACTGCAAAACGACCCCTTGGTCTATAAGCTTGTGTGGGCAAGTTTTATAGTTTAAGGTCATTTTTAATATTTAAATAATGCTTGTGATAACCGACACCCCAACGTATAAGTGGAATGAGATATTTATACGATGGGAGCCTTGTAAAAGATCCCATTGGCTTATGTGTACTTACATAAGTGAAGGTTTAATTTCTTACTTACTTACCTTTCTGTTTTACCTATTATAACACTTATATTGTTCGTCTGTTATAACTTGCTAGTTAGGTCCACCGTCATCTGCTTTTGACTACTCTCCACCTTTATGTCCTTCCCTTTCTTCCTCTCCGCTCGGTGCCTTAGGGCATGGGGAAGGGGTGGGGGATGATAGGGCTTAGTCTTATAGACTAACGGTTTTCGGACCACATCATTTTATGGAATCGTGGAGCCCAGTCCGGAGGAGCAGCCCAGGAGGCCGGTGCGCTTGGAGACAGGGCAGTCTAGCTCAGGAGCTCAGACAGCCGGGACCGTGAGTTCCGTTCCTTAGTAGCAGTTTGTTTTTCAGCTTCCATTTGAGTGACCATGTAGTGAGGTGTTGTTGTACCGGGCTTAAGTCCTTTTCCTTTCAGTACTCTGATTTTACTCTGATGTTATACTGTGGACGCTCCCCTCGTGGAGTTTTTATTTATATGTGATATTATATTGTGGACTGCATTTCTCTTTACTGTTCTACTTGCTACTTGATTGTGATCGAAAAGGCCGGCAGAATCGGCGCGTTGTAGTGACGACCTTCCCGGGTACGAAGGTGTCACCGCAAAGCGGCGGTTCTGGGCATAAGACCCCGAGTTATGAATCGTGTTTTCAAAAAAAAGGGGTCTTACAAACTGGTATCAGAGGAAAACAACGATCGATCGAATAGCAGTCCACTAGAACCCTGGGTCACCCCCGCACGAGTTTAGTTTGGGGACAAACTAAGCAGCGGAAGCAGTGGTGTGCCCATATAGTGATCACATATAAATTATCCACTTCTTCAACAAATGAAATTCTTCTTTGTAGCTTGAGGCAAACCCTGCCTCCAGCAGGGAGCACCTCCGGCTGTAAAGACCTCATCTTATAATTCTTTAGTTAATAAGTTAGACTCAACCCATTAGGACACATGACTAACCATGACGACTTATAACATGACCTAGTTCGAAATAGACCCTGGGTATGAACTTGGTTAAGGTAAGGAGATACCCAAACACAATAAAAGGTGGAGTTTAACATGAGAATGACAACCTGATAGATAAACTCAGGTGACCCTTCTGCTAAAGTATTATTGATCTCAATTCTCCTTAAAGCAGTCTACTGATTTGAGTAATTCTTAACCCTCGTACCGGTAATAAGATTACTCGGAGACAACCACCAAGACAAACACCAAGGGTCGGATAGGAATTCAAGTTCGAAAGATACCCATTTGGGATTAGGAACATTTTGACCGGGATAAGGTTGTCATAAATGTGACTCAGAGAGTTTTATGTATGAAGTATATTAACAAGTTTCAGGTTGGAACCCTAAGTCGAAGATTGATGCCCTACGGATTGTGCACCCAGCTGGGACGGAGATAACATGGTAATATCAAAGATGCTTAGCCCAAGGTAGGTAGGGGCTTATCTTTTGTTTATTGGGGGCTAAACTTTTGTTTATTGGGCAAATTAGTATCGTCTTGGGTTCCCTCGGACCTAGCTTAGGGAATGTGGCACTTCCGAAGTCGGGCCCCAGGTAATGTCTTTATAGATATTGCGGAGCTTTGAAGATATGCACATCACCTTGGTATCGTCCGAAGACACCGATCTGTACGAGGAGTATTTAGCTGCGACGAGCGCCATCGACACTATTCATGACAGAGTTAGAGATTGGCAGAGGCAGGATGCCAAATTGGAGCCGATTTTCAGGGCCATAGAGGCAGGCTCAGTTGGGGACTATTCGATGAGAGGTGATCTGGTATGCTTCAAGGGTCGGACTTACATACCGGATGGAGGGCAGATTCAGGAGGACATTATGACAGAGGCTCATCATAGCCGATACTCTATACATCCCGGGATTACGAAGATGACGACGGATTTGAAGAAGACACTCTACTGGCCGGGCATGAAGAAGGACATCACTTATTTCGTGACCCACTGTGAGGCATGCCAGTTAGTGAAGGCAGAGTGCAGACACCCCGCTGGACTGCTGCAATCAATCCCAGTGCCGGAGTGGAAGTTTGATGATATCGCGATGGACTTCATCCATGGCCTCCCTCGTTCACGCACGGGAAACAATTCTATCTGGGTAATCGTTGACCGACTGACGAAGGTGGCTAGGTTCATCCCGATTAGGAAGGATGACTCTGTTGGAGTTTTGGTTCGGAAGTTCGTGGAGCAGTTTATTCGTTACCATGGAGTGCCCAGGACGATCGTATCTGATCGAGACGGTCGGTTCACATCCAGAGAGTGGAGATCAGTGCAGTCTTACCTTGGCACACGATTGACCTTCAGTACGGCCTTCCATCCCCAGATTGACGGGCAGACGGAGCGTACCAACAGGACGCTGGAAGACTTACTGAGGCCGTGTATTGTGGATCATGGGGAGCCCTGGGAGCGGATGTTGCCCCTAGTGGAGTTTTCATACAATAACAGCCATCAGTACAGTATACGGATGGCTCCGTATGAGGCCTTGTATGGGAGGAGATGCCGTACTCCCTTGTCTTGGATACATGATGCGGATCCGAAGATGGTAGATTCGGAGTTTGTTGAAGACACCGAGGCTCAGGTGCGACTGATTCGAGAGAGGTTGCTAAAGGCACAAAGCAGACAGGCAAAGTATTATGACGCTCGGCATCATCTAGTAGAGTTTCAGGTTGGGGACCGGGTGTTCTTGAAGATCCGGCCGATGCACGGGGTTTCACGAGTACGTGGTCGGCGGAAGAAGCTCAGTCCGAGATTCATGGGGCCTTTCAGGATCCTGGAGCGGATCAGTCCATTAGCTTACAGACTAGAGCTGTCGCAGGAGCTGTCCGGCCTACACGACGTGTTCCACATATCTTCACTCAGGAGGGCTCTACTACGCTCGGAGCTACAGATTACCACCACTAATGGGCCGGTAGCTACAGATCGGTCCGTTCTGGTGGAGCCGATACGGATTGATGACCAGGGGATACGGATCTTGCGCCGTAAGAAGATCCTGCTAGTCAAAGTCTTGTGGAGGAATCATGGGCAAGAGGAGCATACTTGGGAACCCGAGGACTTGATGCGAGAGAAGTACCCGGAGTTGTTTAGCCAGGTAATATCTTCTAACTTCTCAAGATGCTTGTAATTATTTTTTTTCCCTACTTGTTTTACACCGGAGTATCACCTAGGATTAGAGGCTAATCCTTTGTTTATTGGGGCTAGCCCCTGTTTATTAGCCTTGGTTAAGCAATTCAACCCTCGTGGGATGTTACAAGCTTAAGATAACCGGTAGGAAAGCTCCCATAGACTTAACCTTAATTTCGGGGACGAAAATTTTTTTTTGTTTATTGGGATTTGTAACATCTCATTTTCAAATAGACCCCCCTTAGGAGTGGCTTGAACATACCTAGGTCATAACAAGGCGTAGGTTGAATCTAGAAGGTCAAGTGACCCAACTAGCTAGTTGAGACTCACTTGGGCTACAAATAGTAAAATCTTAAAACCCTGATTTTTGGTGGCCTAGTGGGTTCAATCTCACTCCAAGGCATTCCTAGACCTAATATGAGATAAATGGGTCACCAAGGACCCATTGGTTGCAAACCTAGTGGCTAAGTTGACCCAAGTCAACTTAAGCCCTAGTTAGGCCAAATTAACCCTGTCTTGGGTCAACTCACCCTCATTATGCCAAGTCTACCCTACCCAACCATACATAGGCCTTAGGGGAGGTCAATGGGTCCCTAGGGGTCTATTGATGTTGACTCCGAAGGTCAAATTGACCAAGTCAACCCTAAACCCTAGGCTAGCCAGCATGTTGAATAGGAGAGAGAAAGTGAGAATAAGGGGGTATTTGCATGGTAGAATGGTGAGCCCCCCTCTCATATGGCATTTGAGGATTTAATATTCATTTTATGGGCTGCCTTTAGGCTTCTAGGGGAAGAAAATTCGTGAGGGTGACTAGGAGAGAGAAAGAAGTAAGGAAGAGGCTAAATTTAGGAGAGAGAAAAGGTGGTGGAAGTGAAGGGGTGGATTTAGAGAGTGAGGAGGCATGGAGCTCGGCCAAAGAGGGGCCAACAACCACCTAGAGGTTGACACCTCTTCCCCCCACCCTTTTCCCGGCCATCAAGAGGTGTTTCCACTCTCTCTCTCCTCTAACCACCCCCCCACATGAAGAGGTGTTTTGCCTCTTGGAGAAAACCGCCCCTCTCCCCCTCTCCTCTTTATATACTCACTTAGGAGAGAGGGGAGACCATTTTCGAAACCAGAGAAGGAGGAGAGAGGCTTGCCGGAGCCACCAAGGAGAGGAAACGCCGCCACCGCCGCCACCATGCATTCCCGCCGGTCTATTCTCATCCAAGCCCGAACTCAGGTCCTCCCTCACCTTTTCTCTCATGTTTAGATCCTAGGATTGTTTAGGAGTTGAGTTCATGCTCAAACGAACCGGAGCGAAAGCTTAAATTTCAGAAATTTCCATTTTTTATGGAGTTTTTGAAGCTCTCGGGTAGGGCGGCGCCGCCACCTCCGGCCTCCCTAGCTCCGGCCGTGGATAGCCCCCACCACCGGGAACAAATGGGTGATGTTTCCCGGTGGTGGCGCCGCCTCAGGCTGCCGGAAAAAGGCCCGTAGTGGTGAAAAATTGGATGAGGGGACTGCCCTGTAGAGCCTTTTTAGTGAGGGTATGTCCTACAACTAGGGCAGATTTCTTTTTAAATTTATTTAGGCCCTTTAGGGGCATGTTCATAAAACATGATCAACATAAATGTTGTAGGAATTTTTATTATCTACAGTTTGATATGTGATGGGAAATTTTAGGACAAGTCTACTGACTTATAGGGCCATTTTTCTAGGGTTGGTCCTATATGTAGGGCAGATTTTAAAATAATTGCCCACACCTAACCCTTGGTCTAAATTCCATGAATTTTGGAAAGGTGCTTATTATTACCTAGATCTAGCTCCTATAAAAATTGGAGACCATTTGGGATAGTGTAGCTTAGGGTTTTTCCCTAACCCTAGAAAAGATAGGGTAAGATAATTAAAGGGTCAAATGACCTCCATACCCTACCAAATTTTAGTGAGGTGTCCCTGGTATAGGTATCTAGGTCTGGTTCAAATTTCAACTCATTTGGTTGAGTTTTGAATAGGAATTCACTAAATCCTAGTTGGACCTAGGGAAGGGTAATTTGGGGAAAAGGGAACTTTTGGCAATTGAGTGGTCACTCACCTCAATAGAAGTTGAGATTTTGACCACTGGTTTAAAATGGTCCTAAGAACCCCCTTGGGGAAAAAGGGATGGTTTAGGGTGAGTTTACCCTAGGGCCCAGGTTCAAATCCTAAATAAGGACTTTGGGGGCTTGTGAAGGACATAGGGGCAAATGCCCTTGTATGGCCTTTAGATTTGGTGGAGAGGTTGTTAATGGGTATTTAACCCTCTGGTTGAAATATTAGAGAATTTAGAGGTAGGTAGGTACCTCAAAACCTAAACCCTAGTTTTAGGGTAGAAGGGCTTTTAGGTCAAATCAGTAAGTTAATTCATTTAAAAGCTATGAAACTTGGGTAGAGTGTTTCTAAGGTAGTTAGGACCCTTGGATGATTTTACTAGAATTTTTGGATAATTATTTCTAGTACTTCACTTATGAATGTGGGTATAGCCCTATTTGATATTTTATTTATTTAAGATTTTTAAGTCAAATAAGACCCCATAAAACTCTGGAATTAGATGTCGTTGGCCTGTAGTAATACTCCTGAATTTTTAGTTTAATTTTATGTTGAAAAAATCTGGTAGTTCTTTCACAAGTGTTATAAAAGGGCTTTATGGTTTTAAAATATATTATGGCTTAGATACTTTCTGGAAAATTATGAAATTTGGTAAATAGGGTCCTTAAACCAATATTTACTAGTGACAATTTATTCAAGATTTTTGGAGTTATAATTATGGTACTTGATTCACAAGCATGTTAGATTAAGAATTTAGTAAATGATTTATTATAAATTAATTTCCAGTAGGAAAATTATGAAACTTATCTAGTGCTGTTTTCATAATGTTATTAGTACCCTGTAATTGATTCAAATTATTTGAATGAAGATTTGATGTAGTTTATTCATTAGTTATGAAAGAAATGAATTATTGATAAAACATGATTATGCCTCTTAGACCTTAGAGAAAAATGTCAAACCATGGATACATCCTTTTTAAATATAACAGAATTTATTCTGAATTTATTATGATTTTTACATAGCTAAAAAGTCTACTTCATGTTCAAATTGGTAGACCTTGGATTTGTAGGAAAATTAATTAATTATTAGATTAATTGAGAAAATGGTTATAACCTGGAATTGATTCAATTATGCCATGATAGGCCCCCAGTAAATAAATTAGATCATTCGGATGTAAACACAAAGGACATCCTATCGTGGACATCATATGGTATAGGGTGGTCGTTAAATAGCAAATTCGGGGAAATGCGTAAATGGATAGGAATTGGTCACAGTGTGAAGTAGTTGGTATTGGTTTGATTTAATGAAGAGGCTGGATCATCATAGGAGGTTTCAGGTGTGGTGAGAAATGAGTTGATGTGTGCTAGAAGGTGCGCGGGACCGACGAAAGATCGTCATCCCCGTAAGAGTGAAGAGTCAAATTCACCCTGGGTTTAGTTTGATGCAATTTATAAGGGAACGGGTAAGGGAAAAACAACCAATAACAATAAGTGCCTTGCGAAAGGAAACTTCGGGCCGTAATGCCGCCGTCTTGGTTCCTAGTGCCTTTTGAGAGCCCCTCACATGGTATATTCCAGAGGCAGTCCTGGGCTAACGTAAATCTTAAAACAAACAAAAGAGTAATTAGCCTGATAGGGATTCACATTGCACACACTCATTAGTTAGGTTTGAAAATGGTTAAGTCATCCCGAGGTGTTCAAGGGGGTGCCATCCCGCGGTGTTCAAGGGATGAGGTCTGGAGATGAGCCGGACGGTTTAGTCCGGGGAGCTTAGTCTCGGTTGTGGTTAATACGGACGGTTTAGTCCGGAGTTTGACACTTTAAATTGTTATATATTAAACTGCTGCATGTGCATAAAAATAGGAAATATTAAGGTGGTGGGTTCTCGATATCGAGGAGTTCGATTGCACCGACACCGATATCGTTGATTCGGCAAGGTGACTAGCACTTAGCCAAGGTTAAGTCCGGCGGACCAGTCGGCAAGAGTATGCAGGAGTCTGCCTCGTGCACCAGGCATTGAGGGCGTATGATAGGTCAGACCAGTGGTGCTTTTACTGGTTTTGAGGTGGGCGAGGCCCAACCCACCGCTTCCGTCTGCCACTACAGAGGTATCCTGGGAGGTAACGGCTCTGAAAGGGGGAACTAAAGGTTTGTGTACACAAAGTCGTGTGTGTGAGTTGCACTGCATGAACATCATAACCCACCATATAGTTGCATACATAATCATTCATAAAAATCTTGACACCTAATGTATAAGTGGAATGAGACGCTTATACATTAGGACCTGCAAAATGACCCCTTGGTCTATAAGCTTGTGTGGGCAAGTTTTATAGATTAAGGTCATTTTTAATATTTAAATAATGCTTGTGATAACCGACACCCCAACGTATAAGTGGAATGTGACATTTATACAATGGGAGCCTTGTAAAAGATCCCTTGGCTTATGTGTACTCACATAAGTGAAGGTTTAATTTCTTACTTACTTACCTTTCTGTTTTACCTATTATAACACTTATATTGTTCGCCTGTTATAACTTGCTAGTTAGGTCCACCGTCATCTGCTTTTGACTACTCTCCACCTTTATGTCCTTCCCTTTCTTCCTCTCCGCTCGGTGCCTTAGGGCATGAGGGAAGGGGTGGGGGATGATAGGGCTTAGTCTTATATACTAACGGTTTTCGGACCACATCATTTTAGGGAATCGTGGAGCCCAGCCCGGAGGAGCAGCCCAGGAGGCCGGTGCGCTTGGAGACAGGGCAGTATAGCTCAGGAGCTCAGACAGTCGGGACCGTGAGTTCCGTTCCTTAGTAGCAGTTTGTTTTTCAGCTTCCGTTTGAGTGACCATGTAGTGAGGTGTTGTTGTACCGGGCTTAAGTCCTTTTCCTTTCAGTACTCTGATTTTACTCTGATGTTATACTGTGGACGCTCCCCTCATGGAGTTTTTATTTATATGTGATATTATATTGTGGATTACATTTCTCTTTACTGTTATACTTGCTACTTGATTGTGATCGAAAAGGCCGGCAGAATCGGCGCGTTGTAGTGACGACCTTCCCGGGTGCGAAGGTGTCACCGCAAAGCGGCGGTTCTGGGCATAAGACCCCGAGTTATGAATCGTGTTTTCAAAAAAAAAGGGGTCTTACAGTGCTCCTCATTATCCTTCTCCCACACACTGGTGCGTATTCCATATCACTCTTCCTCTCTCTTTCTCTCTCACCTTATTCTCTCGATTAATAATAATAATATTAATGATCTCTCTTCTTTTGAAGTGATGGGCGTATTGATAAAGACCCTTCGTAGGGAATTATTTTGGCCGGGATGTGACCAAGATTCATGCCAAGAACTATGTATGTCTCAAATTAAGTTTGATATGTCTTGCTGGTTAAAAAGAAGCTCTTGCTTGGATTGTCGTTATATGACATGTATATGTTTATATGAGAGTATTAGAAGAGGTTTTCTGTTTAATACCGAACTGTGCCTCGATGATGTCAGTTTTCTGGGATTGGATAGAACGTTTGATTGAGATTAGGAGTCTATCTAGAAAAACGATTTGCTACAACATGTACTGAGGTTTCTTTGTGCGGGAATCTTATAGTATGTATGTGTCAGCACTATCTCGTCGATCAATGTATCTTTCTTTTACATTAAACTGCGTACGTGGCAAGTAGTTTTAAATTAATTAAGCATGTCGTATGTATGTGTCTTTCATGGGGGCAGAACCTGTTTCATCTCTATTACTCCACAATGACGAGAAGGATTTCTATGTATTTGACATCGTCTTCAATGAAATATTATTGTTTGGTTAACTCGTGATGTTAATTAACTTGCGATTCTCTTTGTGATATGTGTGTCATTATTGTTATGTGATTAGCTCCGTGTTGTTTTGTGCGGTATAGATAGTATATCATGTTGTTTTGAGAGCTATTTTGGTCTTTTTTGAGTTTGCTCTAATTTTTCCTATAAATATAAATGGGCTAGGGTTCTCTTTTTGAGAGAGATTTGGAGTTGTAATATTGTATTTCCCTCTTCTTCCCCTCGGTGATATTGAATAGCCCCTCCCCGTGGACGTAGGCGTTTCTCACCGAATCACGTAAATCACATCGTGTTTATTGGTTTTGGTTGTGTGATTTTTGGTTTTTCCGCATCATTTCGCACAAGTGGTATCAGAGGGAGGTTGCGGTGTGATTTTGATTTGGAAGCGGTGTGGCTCTAGGATTTTCAACCGGAAGAGGATCACTGCAAGTTTGGATCCCCTTTCATTTAGTGGAGGCTGCTTTATTCGTTTTGAGGCAGAACCGAAAAAAAACTTTTAGTATTTGTTTTTCGTTCTCAATTGGGTGCAAAGAAGGCACCTGGAAGGCTCGGCCGGCCAAGTCGTCGCAGATCTGAACAAGAGGAGTCAGGTAGTAGGGTGGAGAGCCTGACGTTTTTTTTGCTGCAATTGACGGAGGAGATTGCGTCAATTAAAAAAAAGGAAATATATTTTTCCTTCTTCTCCCTCTCACGACAAAGGCTCGAAATCGGAAAAAGAGGCTTTTTTTGGTGGGTTCCTTTCCTTATCTGACATCACCAGGTGTTGGAATAAATAAAAATATTGCTTTGATTTTGGTTTTTTCCCCCGCCGTCGGTACAATGGTGCATTGTTAAAAAAATTGAAGGTTGGTGATCTATCCTTCGACAGCACAGCAGGGCCAGAATTGAAAAATAAAAACAATTGTGGTTCTCACTCTCCAATGGTACAGAGCATAACAATATAAAAAACATAAGGGTTGTGCATCTTCTTCGTAGAGGTGTTGGACACAAGAAAACATTGTTTGTTTGCAAATCTTTTAATTGCGGGGGGGGGGGGGGGTGTTTAATTTGAAGTCGTGATATGAAAGAGGTAACAAAATTTCTTTTTTTGTTATGGATTAACAAAAATTGTTGCTTTGTTTTTTTTCTTCCTGTTTTGTTTTTATTTCAAATCAATCGAAAAAATGGGTAACTCCAATGTCATTTCTTCATCCTCTAGGGAAGTAGAATTTACAATCCATCGTATTGGTTTGCATCCGGTCAAAATTGATGTTACCAAGTTTGATGAAAAAGGTAACTTTGGAATGTGGCGGTGCGAGGTGATGGATGTGTTATGTTCCCTAAAGTTGGAGGATGTTCTTAATGGTGATTAATGTTCTAATGAGGTTACTGAGAAAGTTTGGTCGAAAATGAATCGAAGCGTTTGCGGGTTGATCAGAAATTGTTTGATATAAGAAATCAAATACAGGGTTATGTTGAAAACGTTTGCGGGAAATCTTTGGAGGACGCTAGAGAACAAATATCTTACAAAGAGCATGGAGAATCGTCTCCACATGAAGCATCAATTGTATCGTTTTCAGATGAGACGTGGAGTCTCGATTGATGAACATTTAAATGAATTTACGAAGTTGTTGGCAGATCTGTTGAATTTGGACGAGAATGTTGGCGATGAAGACAAAGCACTCCTTATATTGAATTCGCTTCCAGATGAGTATGAGAACTTCACATTGTCTCTCATTCACGGGAAGGAGGTCTTAAAGTACAATAAATTGTCTACGGAATTGTTGAATCACGAGTTCCGTCGAATGGATAAAGAGTCATTGAAGGCAGAGTCGACTGAAGCATTAGTGTCTCATCGTGATAGATCTTAGAAAAAGAAATGGCACAAGAAGACCAATAACAGTACTCAGAAGCATGTCAATTCACGTGGTCGCAGTCTTGGGCGCAATCAGTGCATATTCTGTTTGGAGATAGGTCACTGGAAAAAGGATTTCCCCAAGTTAAAGGAGAAAAATATGGATCTTTCCTCAAAGGCGAAGGCGCATTTTACTCAAGAGACTACTGGTGGTGATGAGTCTGATGTTTCTCTCTCTGTCACTCCACAATATTTATTCAGTGATGATTTATGTTGGATTCTTGACAACGGTGCTACCTATCAAATTTGTCCCAATCAGGAGTGGTTCTGTACTTACAAGTCTTTGGATACTAGTGTTGTTTCTATGGGCAATGATCAGACTTGTCGTACTATTGGTGTTAGGAGTATTCTGATTCAGATGCATGATGTAGCAGTGAGAAAGTTCACAGAGGTCATATATGTTCCGGATATCAGGAAGAATTTGCTATCTGTTGGGGCTTTAGAAGACAAAGGCTATAAAGTAGTGATCGAGGTAGGAATTTTGAAGATCAGTCACGGAGCTTTGGTCTTTATGAGAGGAGTTCATCACCACAATCTATATTATCTTCAGAGGAGTACAGTTATCGGGACTGTGGTTGATGATTCTTTGGATGTCAGTACTATATGACATATGAGATTGGTTCATGCTAGAGAGGCTTCCATCTAGGCTCTTTCAAGGCAAGTATTGATTAAGGGAGCGAAAAGATACAAATTGGATTTCTGTGAGTATTGCATGATTGACAAAGAAGACGCGAGTATCTTTTGACACTGTCATCCAAAATACGAAAGGTATTTTAAATTATGTTCTCACAGATGTTTGGGGTGCGACGAAGACGAAATCTTTCACTAGGAGAGAATACTTTGTCTCCTTCATTGATGATTATTTCAGGTATGTTTGGGGGTATACCATGAAGCATAAGAGCGAAGTTCTGGAGATATTTGTGACTTGGAAGAAGTGGATTGAGACTAAGACTAGTAAAAATATTTGATGTATCAGATCAGACAATGTAGGTGAATACACATTGAATGCGTTCTTGCGAGAATGTCAGAGATCAGGTATAGAGCATCACTTCACAGTCAGGGAGACACCGCAGCAGAACAGGGTGGCTGAGTGCATGAACTAGACATTGGTAGAGAAGGTTCGATGCATGTTGTCTAATACTAGGTTAGGCAGGATTTTCTTGGCTGAGGCCATTGACTATGCTTGCCACTTGGTTAAACACCTGCCTTCTGCAGCTATTGGGAAGAAGATACCAAAAAGATGTGGTCGGGGCATCCTGCTAGAGATTATGTGCACATGAAAGTGTTTGGGTGTCCAGCTTACTATCACGTGAAGAATGATAAGTTGGAACCACAGGAAAAGAAAGCAATTTTTAATGACTTCAGGCCTTGAGTCAAAGGCTACAAACTGTATGATCAGGCAGAGAGGAAGATTATAATTAGTAGGGATGTTACTTTTGACGAGGCGAGTTTGTTGAAGCCTCTAGACTCAGAGCATGTGGAGAGTTCGAAGCCGATCACTACTACTGATTAGAAGGAGTTTGATGTGACTCCATTTGTTCCACAAGTTCCCCGCACTCCTGATGAGGTATATGATGAGACTGTTGATGAGGTACAAGATATTGATGATCAAGAGGTGAAGGAAGCAGAGGCAAAGAGTCATGTTCAGGATTTTATTGCCAGAAGCCGGACTAGGAGGCAAAATGTCCCGAAGTCAGCTTGGTTGAGGGACTATTGGCTCCATTGCCCATAATGTCCTAGATTTGAAGAAGTCAATCATATCAATGTCATACACAAAGTTATATTTAATGTATGCTTAAGTTCATGCATGCAGGTCAGTCATTATAAGATTGATAGGATAGGTATTCCAAGTGATGTGACAGGTGGTCATAAATTAAATATGCTGGAAATTGCCAAAGTCCACAGGCATTGAGTGAAGTCAGTTCACTCAATGCCAGATGCAAGGGAAGATACTGGATAGGCTGGAAATTACCTAAGTCCACAAGCATTGAGTGAAGCCAGTTCACTCAATGCCAGATGTCAAAAGTATTGAATGAAGGCATGGACAGTCAAAGCCATGCAGTTCAAAGCTACTCTACGGCTAAGTCAACAAGGGTTGAGTGATTACAGCTCACTCAATGACATATATCAAGAAGCGCTGAGTATAGCATGGATTGTCTAAGACTAAATATTGGTTGGACAAAAATGTGGCCAAGTCCAAAGGCATTAATTGAAGTCAACTCACTCAACGCCATATAGCTGGAAGCTTTTAGTAATACTCGGCCTGACAAAGACTAGGAAGAAACTAGCAGAAATGTGGTAAAGTCAACAGGAGTTGAGTGAAGTATGCTCACTCAATGTCATATAGAATAATTCATTGAGTAAGACTTAAACTGTCAAAGCCACAAAAAATCTGTGTAGATATTTGACCAAGTCCACAAGCATTGAGTGTAGCTTACTCACTCATTGCCCTGTGATAAAAGAATTGACTGAAGCCTACTCACTCAACGCCACGTCAATAAAATTGATAGATGTAGAAAGCATTGAGTAAAGAAGCAACTCTCAACGCTCCCCAGGCAGGAAAATTGGCTAAGTCTAAAAGTGTTGAGTGAAGGTTACTCACTCAACACCAAGTGACAGAAACATGTCTGAAGGCTTTGGCGTTGAGTGAAGGTTACTCACTCAACGCCTAACGACAGAAAAATTTTCCAAGTGTTTTGGCGTTAAGTGAAGGTTGCTCACTCAACACCTAGTGACAGAGAATCTGTCTAAGTGTTGGGACGTTGAGTGAAGGTTGCTCACTCAACGCCTATGCTCTAATGCTTGATCTTAACTAAGTCCATAGGTACTGACATCAGCAATTGTCAGCAAAATTCAAAATGTTACGGGAAGGCTACAGTACGCGATAAACGGCGTTGTTGGCCTACCACACGACTTTTACAGTTATTGCAAGGTTGCAATGACTAACTCCTAGTGTGGACCCCACATCTCAAAGAGCCGTTGAGTGGCAGAATAGAAAAGGCAGAGCTTTGATTGAAGAAAGTAGATTTTCACACATACAGCTGGAAGTCATCTTCTTCCTCTCCATTGTTGCAGAGGATGAAGAATAGAGTTCAAAGCAGTCTGAAAGCTCAACAAAGTTAGTCATTGTCTTCTTCACCAACAACAACAAGTCCAGAGAAAATCTCTGAGGAAAAGAATGCAGCCAAGGTGTAACCCGAGCTGCTGGATCTTGGATCTAAAGTAAGTTAGCTGGTGCCATTTTTATCTGCACCAACAAGTTTAGAAGGCTTACTTTCTGAGTAAGAAGAAGAAGCTGAATAATCTGATTTCAGTATTCTAGAAGATAGGGATGAGTTTATCTCAGCTCAAGAAGCAGTTATGGGAAAAAGCCCTAGTTGCAGTTACTTCTCTTCTCAAGCAAGCCTTATCCTGAAGATCAACTTCTAGATCTTTGAAGAAGAAAGAACTGAGGTTCAGGTTCAGTCCAGAAAGGAGAGAAGAAGTAGAACAGGTTTCTGTAAGTCACTTCCAGCCCAAGAAGACCTATACTTATTGCTATGAAGTAACTAGGGTAGAGAATTTCTCAGCTCAGAAAGTAGAAGGCTAAGAGAAATTTCTCTTGATTCAAATCAACTACACCCACTTACACCCTATAGGATCTTTATAGATCTAAGTTGTAGGCCTGAATATACAAAGGCTGAGTATAGGATTCAAGTGTGAATCTTAGTGTAGGATCCAAGTATGGATCTGAGTGTAGGATCACTTGTTGATCTGAGGTAGAATTCTGTTGAGAATATCAGTGTACGGCTTTGTCCTGAGTAGTGGGATTCAAGTGCGAATCTGAGTTGTAGGATCTAGCTTGGATCTTAGGTAGGTGATCATTTGATCACTGAGTTGTAGGGGTTTTGAGCTTGAGGTAGGAGAGTCATTCTCTCTGAGTTATAGGGCACTTGTGCTTGAGTTGTAGGATCCTTTGGATCTGAGGTAGGGCTTTTGTGTCTGAGCTGTAGAAGAGTTATTTTCTCTAAGGTAGGATCCTTTGTGGATCTGAGGTAGGGATGCCCTCCCAGCCTGAGTGATAGGGCCTTTGGCCTGAGGTAGGTGATCAGTTGATAACTGAGTTGTGGGCTTAGTTCCTGAGTTGTATGTCTTGGAGGTGACTGAGAGATTCTGAGGGATCTGTGGTGTAAGCTCTTTGGAGTTGAGTTTTTGGAGAAGTGTCTTGTCTAACAATAAGTTAAAAAGGTGGGAGGGAAAGTGTACATACCCATAATCTGGGGAACTAGTATAAATTCTGCGTGTTTCTTGTGTTGTTTCTTTGTTACAGGCTGTGTTTCTTGAAAGCAGAAAACTACTAACTCACAAATCAAATAAGAAGGAAAATAAAAGAAAGTCACAAGAGACTAAGAAACCTATTCACCCCACCCTCTAGGTGATTTAGCTATCCTTGAAATTAAAGACTTTCAAGTGCTATTAGAGGGAGGTTACTCAAAAAGGACTTAACAGTCTGAGTGATCTCCAAGGATAGCTAAAAGGTTTATGCTTGTGAGTCAAGTAGTGAACCATAAGGAGTGGATCTCAATAAAGTTTCAAGCCTTCAGAAAGGAAAAGTCCTATAATAGGTTGTTGGCAACTGTGGTAGATGAAGAAGACTATCCTATTTCCAGGATAGGAATCATAGCCCCACTATCCTTTGTATTCAGTGACAGTGATATAGATGATGTCTATCCAGATGTAAGAATAAAGATCAGGACCCCTCTATCTCTTTCAGACAGTGACTCAGAGGGTGATGATGATTAGAAAGATGACTACAGATGTTATGGGCTAATAGCCATGACAGAAGTTGAATCCAACCAGGATCAGCCTGGTCCAGATCAGGTATATTCCTTATCTAGCTCATCCACAGAATCTAACTTTGAGACCAGTCCAGATTAAGGGGAACCTTCATTCTATGATAAAGGTGACTCTGAGTATGAAGTAGACGTCAATCAATTGATTGACCAGTATGGTGCCCTTCTGGATGCTCTGAAAAGAAGCAAGATGCTGGCCAAGGAGCAAGCTAAGTAAATTACCTCCTTTTAGCTAGCTGCCTCCCAGCAGGCTGAGACAACATCTATGCTGAATCAGAAAGTGAGGGAAGTCAGCCAGCTGAAGATCATGACAGACATCCATATTGGGACCATCAAATATAAGAACTCTCTTATTCTGGATCTTGAAGAGAGACTTGAGAGGCAGAAGAGAATTATAGCTAATTTCTCTAAGATTGATGCCCTTAAGAGAGCTTCTGAGTCTAAGAAAAATTCTAGAGTTGCCCTCTCCCAAGGTAAAGGCAAAGTTCCTGTTGAGCCTTAATCAACCTTTCACAAGGTAATCCTCCCTCCTAACAGGTATGACTAAGACTGCTTATTTGGTCACTGGAAGAATGGGAATTCTCCTTGTAAGAGTACAAGTGTACCTTGCAATGGAAGAAGGAAGGGCATAGGTTTGAGTGCACAGAAGCTCCCCATGAAGAAGTCATAATGGCCCATCATGGACAATTTGTATTTGGTGTTTCAGCCCCTACACTCAAGGAGAAGGCTGTTGCCTATTCTCAGGATCTTCCAACAATAACCCAGACCAAGGGTAAGTCAGTCAGTAGGGCTTACTTGGCTAGCTCTAAGGCCACTAATAGCATGTTAACTACAAAGAAGACTACTGTTAATGAAACTCAAAGTAAGACAAGTACTTATAATAGAAGACTCATCTTGACTCTTGGTGAGAGAAAAAGGAAGAAGGCTACAACACTCCCCTCTGAACAAGCAGCTAGTGATGTCTTGTACTCTTCAAAGACTGTTCAGAAGAGAACATATAACATCCATGAGTGTTGGTGTTGTGGAAAAGTGGGTCACTTTGCAATAGATTATTGGCACAACCTTAGTGTGCCAAGGGCAAGGGTAAGTCTTCATGATAGAGCTAGTGTTAGTCTTCCTGTCAGAAAATCTGTAGGAAGGCATATGCATTTTGATGCTAATCAGAACCTAGGGCCTAATAACTATTGGGGTCCTAAGGTAAGGTAAACTTTGTCTTGAAGGATAGTACAGGTGCCCATACCCATATATGATATTTTGACAGAGGATGCTCCAGACTTAGGACTGGAACAAGGAATTTATCTTTAGGGTCATACACATGTAGATGGAATTGGACATACTAACTATCTAACAAAGAATGTTTAAGAGATGTGCAAACATGTAGGGGGAGACCACCAAGCTAGATGCTTTTATTGAGGGGGAGATAGTTAGATAGAGCCAGATACACATCTATGGCTAAAAGAAGAGGAGAATAATTGGATTAACAAGAAGAGAATTGGCAGGGTACAAGAAAATTGCTATGCATAGTTGCTGAGAATCCAGTATCTTTTCCAAGTCTACTTTATTAAGAGAAGTAGAACTCCCACATATTGTGTTTTTACTTAGTGCAATCTTAATTGCTAGGTATCCTGTCTCTAATAGCTGGACTATGCATATTGAGACAAGATATCATGTTAAATTAGAGAGCATGAGGAGGAGAAAGACATTAGTCTTAAATTTGTCTCAATAGATAAACTAATGGCTCTCATTCTTACTAAGCCACTAGATGGAGCTAAGTTCAACTCCTTCAAATTGAATTGGATATGTTGAACCTAGTATATCTTCAGTTTCTCCTCATATTATTGCAGGTTATATTATTTCTTATAGGTGGAATTGCTCTTCAGTAGAATGAAGACTTTTCAAGAGGTATACCTTCAGTGATATCATGATCAAGTGCTATCCAGACTAGTTTAGACTAGAATGTCTACTAGGAAGTATGATAGAAGATGCTTCAATTGAGGTGAGAAAGTCCAGCACTTGCAGAGGCAGATTCAAGTGGTATCCAAAAAGGTGAAGCACACCTCCAACACTCTCAAGTAGTTCAACTGCTGCTAGTGTTGCTTATCTGTACTCAAAATGGGGGAGCAGATAATCAGTACCTCCCCAACTATTTACAGAAGTCAAAAAGGGGGAGGAGAAAGATTTAAGTTAAGGAAATTGGTATCAGAGTTATGGGTGTATCTGATACCAGACAAGGATATGTGAGAAGGATATAAGTTGCAGCAACAATTAAGGGGGAGCAGGAGCAGGTATGCCCTGCAGGCAAGGAAGTGTGGTAACTATAACTTGTTCTCTTATTATATGTTTTCCAAATTAATATTTTATTACTACATATGTTAGTGTATGTCATTGACTCATTTAATTGAGGGTTTTGACTTCTTCAAATGGGGGGGGGGATTGTTAGGTCCATTGCTTACAATGTCCTAGATTTGAAGAAGTCAATCATATCACTGTCATACACAAAGTTGTATTTGATGTATGCTTAAGTTCAAGCATGCAGGTCAATCCTTATAACATTGATAGGAAAGGTATTCCAATTGATGTGATAGGTGGTCACAAAGTACAGATGTTGGATAGGCTGGAAATTATCAAAGTCCACAGGCTTTGAGTGAAGCCAGTTCACTCAATGCCAGATGCAAGGGAAGATACTGGGTATGCTGGAAATTGCCTAAGTCTACAGGCGTTGAGTGAAGCCAGTTCACTCAATGCCAGATGCCAAAAGTGCTAAATAAAGGTGTGGACAGTCAAAGTCATGCAGTGCAAAGCTACACCGTGGCTAAGTCCACAGGCGTTGAGTGATTACAGCTCACTCAACTCCATATATCAAGAAGCGCTGAGTATAGCTTGGATTGTCTAAGACTAACTATTTGTTGGACAGAAATGTGTCCAAGTCCACAAGCGTTGAGTGAAGTCAACTCACTCAATGCCATATAGCTGAAAGCTTTGAGTAATACTCAATTTGCCAAAGCCTAGTAAGAAACTGGCAGAAATGTGGCCAAGTCCACAGGTGTTGAGTGAAATCTACTCATTCAACGCCACATAGTATAATTTGTTGAGTAAGACTTAAACTGTCAAAGACATAGAAAATCTATGTAGATATATGACCAAGTCCACAGGTGTTGAGTATAGCTTACTCATTCAACGCCCTATGATAAAAGCATTGATTGAAGCCTACTCACTCAACGTCACATCAATAAAATTGATAGATGTAGAAAGAATTGAGTGAAGAAGCAACTCTCAACGCTCCCCAAGCAAGAAAATTGGCTAAGTCTAAGAGAGTTGAGTGAAGGTTACTCACTCAACTCCAAGTGATAGAAACATGTCTGAGGGCTTTGGCGTTGAGTGAAGGTTACTCACTCAACGCCTAATGACAAAAAACTTTTCCATGTGTTTTGGTGTTGATTGAAGGTTTCACGCTCAACGCCTTGTGATAGAGAATCTGTCTAAGTGTTGGAGCGTTGAGTGAATGTTGTTCACTCAATGCTTATGCTCTAATGCTTGATCTTGACTAAGTCCACATGTGCTGACGTTAACCATTATTAGAAAAATTCAAAATGTTGCGGGAAGGCTACAGTACGCGACAAATGGCTCTGCTGGCCTACCATACGACTTTTGCAGTTATTGCAAGGCTGCAACGACTAACTTCTTGTGTGGGCCCCATAGCTCAAAGAGCTGTTGAGTGGCGGAATAGAAAAGGCATAGCTCTGATTGAAGAAAGTAAATTTTCACACATACAGCTAGAAGTCATCTTCTTCCTCGCTATTGTTGTAGAGGAGGAAGAAAAAATTTCAAAGCAGCTGGTCTGAAAGCTCAATAAAGTTAGTCGTTGTCTTCTTCACCAACAACAACAAGTCCAAAGAAAATCTCTGAGAAAAAGAAGGCAGCAAAGGTGTAACCCGAGCTGCTAGATCTGGGATCTAAAGCAAGTTAGCTGGTGCCATTTTTATCTGCACCAGCAAGTTCAGAAGGCTTACTTTCTGAGTAAGAAGAAGAAGAAGCTGAATAATCTGATTTCAACAGTCTAGAAGATTGGGCTGAGTTTATCTCAGCTCAAGAAGTCGTTAAGGGAAAAATCCCCAGCTACAGTTACTTCTCAGCTCAAGCAAGCCTTATCCTGAAGATCAACTTCTAGATCTTTGAAGAAGAAAGAACTAAGGTTCTGGTTTAGTCCAGAAAGGAGAGAAGAAGCAGAACAGGTTTTTGCAACTCACTTCCAGCCCAAGCAGACCAATACTTATTACTGTGAAGGAGCTAGGGCAGAGAATTTCTCAGCTTAGAAAGTAGAAGGCTCAGAGAAATTTTTCTGGAGTCAAATCAACTACACTCACTTACACCCTGTAGGATCTTTACAGATCTGAGCTGTAGGCCTAAATATATAAAGGCTGAGTGTAGGATTCAAGTGTGAATCTGAGTGTAGGATCCAAGTGTGGATTTGAGTGTAAGATCACTTGTTGATCTGAGGTAGGATTCTATTGAGTATTTGAGTGTAGGGCTTTGGCCTGAGCAGTAGGATTCACGTGTGAATCTGAGTTGTAAGATCAAGCTTAGATCTGAGGTAGGTGATCATTTGATCACTGAGTTGTAGGGCTTTTGACTCTTAGGTAGGAGAGTCATTCTATCTGAGTTATAGGGCACTTTTTCTTGAGTTGTAGGATCCTTTGGATCTGAGGTAGGACTTTGTTCCCGATCTGTAGGAGAGTCATTCTCTCTAAGGTAGGATCCTTTGTGGATCTAAGGTTGGGCTGTCCTCCCAGCCTGAGTGATAGGGTCTTTGGCCTGTGGTAGGTGATCAATTGATCACTGAGTTGTAGGGCTTAGTGTATTAGTTGTAAGTCTTGGAGGAGACTGAGAAATCATGAGGGATTTGTGGTGTAAGCTCTTTGGAGCTGAGTTTTTGGAGAAGTGCATTGTCTAACAATAAGTTAAAAAGGTGGGAGGGAAAGTGGACATACCCATAATCTGGGGAACCACTATAAATTTTGTTTGTGCTTCTTGTATTATTTCTTTATTGCAGGTGGTGTTTCTTGAAAGCAGAAAACTACTAACTCACAAAGCAATTAAGAAGGAAAATAAAAGAAAGTCACAATAGACTAATAAACCTATCCACCCCCCTCTAGGTGTTTTAGTTATCTTTGAAATTAAAGACTTTCAGGGACTACATTACATTTGCACTTTCAGCATCTAAGGCTGAAATCCCTTGTCACTTCAAGGAGGTTATAGAGACTACTGAAATAGATTTTTGGAGGGATGTGATGGATGAAGAGATTACTTCTCTAAATAAAAATGCTACATGGATATTTGTGAAGTTACCTCTAGGTAGAAAAGTAATTGAGTGCAAATGGGTGTATGCAAATAAATAAGGATCTCATGGAGCTGCTGATGTGCGTTACATGGCAAGATTGGTGTCCAAAGGATTTGCTCAGCGCGAAGGTATTGATTATGATAAGGTGTTTTCCCGAGTTGTCAAGCATCCGTCGATCTGTGTTCTCTTAGCCTTAGTAGGCGGAATGGTCTGATTTTGGATCAGCTTGATGTGAAGACTGCATTTTTGCACGGAGATTTGCAGAAGGATATCTATATGAAGCAACCACCTGGATATGTTGCTCAAAGTGACTTGGTGTGCAAATTAGACAAGTCATTTTATGGTTTGAAGCAGTCTCCAAGACAGTGATACAAAAAGTTCGATAAGTTTATGCTAGGACAAAAGTACACATGAAGTCGGTATGATCACTGTGCATATTTCAAGAAATTGGCTACTTGTGAGTTCATTTATCTTTTATTGTATGTTGATGATATGTTGATTGCCGCTTCAAGTCAGACAGAGATTGATTGAATTATGAGGCAGCAATCAAAGCAATTTGAGATGAAGGAGTAAGGTAAGGCTCACAAAATTCTCGGGATGGAAATCTGTAGGGACAAGAAAGCTGGAAAGGTTTGGATCACTCAAGAGCATACATTGACAAGGTGCGGAAGAGGTTTGAGATTGATGATATAAAAAGGCAGTGACTCTACCATTGGCAGCCCATTTTCAATCGAGCACTAACTTGTGTCCTAAAGGTGACCAAGAGAGGAAGGGAGTGAAGCTAGTTATGTATGCTAGTGCAGTGGGTAGTTTGATGTATCTCATGGCTTGTACAAGCTGTTGGCAAGGTGAGAAGATTCATGCATGAACCTAGCCAGGTATTGACAGATAGTTAAGTGGATTCTGAGGTATCTCAAGGGTACAGTTGATGTTGGTTTAGTGTACAAGAGTAAATAGCCTGGTGTTGGGTTGTGTATAAGCTACACCGATTCAGACTATATATGCATATGATATAGATAGGCGCATGTCTACGACCAAATACTTATTCACATTAGCAGGAGGTCCAGTGAGTTTGAGGTCGACTCTATAGTCGATAGTGGCTTTATCCACAATATAGGATGAATATATGGCAGAGATAAGAAGCTATAAAGGAGGCCATATGGATGCAAGGCCTATTGGATGATCTGGGTGTGAAGCATAAGACTTTAACCGTCTTTTGTGACAGTCAAAGTGCGATTTTCTTGGTTCCCAATCCAGTTCATCATTCTCATACCAAGAATATTGATGTAAGGTACCATTTTGTTCGAGACTTGATTGAGACATGCAAGGTTCTTTTGAAGAAGATTGATATCAAGGAGAATCCAACAGACATGTTCACGAAGGTGCTTTCAGTCCAGAAGTTCACATATTGCAAAGGATTGGTGAACGTTCGAGTTCATAAGTGAGTTCCTTGAGAGGAAGTTTTGAAGAACTACGCGTGACTTGATCCCATGGGAGGGGGGTACGTAGGCAACCATCTTGGCGCATTCGTTTTGGTGTTGTTGTTTATTGTGTCATCTCATATTTGTTTTGTGTCAAATAAGCGATGCAGTGAAGATTGTTGTTCTCAGAGCTATTTTGGTCTTTTTGTGTTTGGTCTTTTTTGATTTTGCCCTAATTTTCCCTATAAATATAAAGGGATTAGGGTTCTCTTTTTGAGAGAGAGATTTGGAGTTGTGTAGAGTTATAATATTGTATTGGACTCTTCTTTTTCTCCCCCACCGGTGATAGTGGATAACCCCTCCCCGTGGATATAGGCGTTTCTTGCCGAACCATATAAATTGCATCGTGTTTATTGGTATTGGTATCGATTTTGGAAATGCCTTTTTGGATCTTCCTCCATGTTATATATATCTCTATCATATAAAGATGTATCAACCGCATGAAATAAAAATTCATTGGAGTCATCTTAGCCATCAAATATATCTTGATCTATTAACAACGGTTGGATATTTCCTACGTAAAAAACTGAAAAATAATAGTCCTCCTAAATCTATTTATGGTGAAGGACAAGTGAGAGAGGAGGGAGAGGGGAGAGGGCAGCCGGCTGGATATAAGCCGAGGAGAGAGATTGAGAGAGAGAGATTGAGAGAGAAAGTGTTGCACCTAATATATTATATAATATATAATATATATGATAGACAGAGGGAGAGAGAGAGAAAGTAAAAGAGAGGGGGAAAGAGTGCGGGAAGAGAGAGAGAAAGAGAGAGGGGAGAGACAGAGCAAGAAAAAAAAATATACGGTTTTTTTTTTACAAAATAAATATTATAATAGTGATGTATTTTTATTACGGTCATTTTGAGTACTCATATGCATATGTTGCGGACGAAGCCCGCAGGGGGCGGGCGAAGCCCGCCATCACTGGTCGGGTACTATCGTGTGGGTCCGTAGGGGGGCAGGCGGAGCCCACCATCGGGACGGGCAGAGCCCGCCGTCGCCGGACAGGTACTGTGGCACGTGTCCATCGGGCAGGAGGCCCGTGCTTGTCACTCGTATATATATATATAAATGTATATATATATATATATATGTATATAAATGTATATATATATATATGTATATATATATGTATATACATATGTATATATATATATATGTATATATATATGTATATATATATGTATATATATATATACATATGTATATACATATATATATATATATATATATAACATATATAAGCTCAAGCTTTTTTAAGCCTAAAAAAGCTTGAGCTGGTTATTCCACAATACATGTCGGAATTAGACAAATAATATATGCATTTTATAGCCAAGAACGAGATCTACAACTTTTATGTTGAACATTCTTTCAAAATTTGCACGGTTTGACCGGAATCTCGCTCGAAAGATTGCTGGCTCGAAATGAATATAATAATATTAAATTTTAAAATTCAAGTCAGCAACCTTTCGGACCAGATTCCGGCTAAACCATGCAAATTTTGAAAAAATGATGAACATGAAAGTTTTAGATCTCGTTCTTGGCTATAAAATGCATATATTATTTGCCTATTTTCGATATGTATTGTGGGAGAACCAACTCAAGCTTTTTTAGGCTTAAAAAAGCTTGAGCTTATATATTCCAAACTCATATATGTATATGTATATCTATATATATATATGTATATGTATATATATATGTATATGTGTATATATATATATATATATAAGTATATGTATATATATATATAAGTATATGTATATATATATATGTATATATATATATGTATATATGTATATATAAGTATAAGTATATGTATATTGTTAATATGCTTGATGTCTTTTCTCTTAAACTTATATTCACCATATGACAGGCCATCCTCTCAAACCTAATGACACTATAATTTATAACTATGATTCAGAAAGAAATTATAGTTTAAAAAGTATATTATGATCGACATTGACATATTAAATAGTAATTAAGACTCTATTTAGCACAGTGATGGCGGTCATAAATGCATGGGTTAAACCGTCATTCGTTAAGGATCACCACATAAGAAATATCATCCGTTTGAACATAAAAGTGGATGAAGTTCCTTAGATGAGTGTTAGCAAATGACAATTTAACCTCTTGTTGGTGCAGTATTTTAGCCCTGATGAGTTTAATTAGCAAAAGCATCATGATCATAAAATATGTGTTTAACATCCAATGATTATTATTTTGAGTTCCTTATGTTAGTTTCGGCATTCACGAAATATGGTTCATAGCCACCACCGCATTTATGAATGCCACTGACGTGCCAAACCGACATTAAGATGGAGTTAAATATTAATTGAATAGTAGGAATTAAATAGTGGTATAGATACATTTGGAAGATGTGAAGATAATTAATTAGGATTTGTATATCAACAATATGACCATTTCAAAATAATGAGGTGAGCAAAGAACAAAGCCTTCTGCATGTGAATAATCAGTATGTGCCACCATTCTATGCACTTCAGGCATTATCTCCAGCAAGCAATATATTAATATTGATAGAGTTTTTGTTGAAATTGTTGAAATGGGAAGTGTTGGAAGTTTGGTGGATTGACTGGGCAGTCCGCACAGACCACAGAGATCATGCGGACTAGACGGATAGCTTTGACGTATAGCCTAGACGGATAATTGGTTTCGGCCGTGGTTCTTCTCTCTGGCGGTCTGGACCAGCAAGCACCCTAGTGGAGTAATCGGGCGGATAGAGATGTCTATCTACGAGTGTGGCGAACTCAGTTTGGAGTTCACCGCGTCCGACAGGATTGATGTGGCGGACTCTTCTAGAGCTCGTCGGTGTCCGACATGTTTCTGTGCTTGCGGTCTGGATGTTGACCGTGGAGATTGGAATTGTTCCGCAGACAGTTGTAACTGGAGATCGCGCGGTCTGATGGAGTAGTCCGCAAGGTGGCGGACTGAAGTTGTTCAATCGGTGCGGTCTTGGTATCAGGTGGCGCGGTTACTTGGAGACCGCAGAGCTTGTGGGTGACTTGGTCTTGCGGGACTAAGTCCAGCTGGTTGTCTGCTCACTGAGTTCGCCTGGATTACGGCCAATTTCTTGTATTTGCCGAGTTTGGCAGATTAGCTGGACACAAAAAATTTTTCTTAGTCATGGGCTGCAGTTTGCCCGGACTGGAAGTAGTGTCTGAAGGATTGTGTGGTTTGGTGGCGGTGTTCGGCAGTCTGCCTATGCTGTGTTCGCCATGAGTGGTTTGATGTTATCATGGGGTATTGGTCTTTTTATCTTCCCTGTCGATAGGCACAACCTTGGCGGACTAGTGATGGCATCCGCATAGTGCGGATACAAGGTGTTAGCCGACATGATTGATGGGTGGTTATCCTATCGCTATGGGTAGTGACGACACTCCTCTTCACATCTATAAATAGGTGACATCGGCTCGTCATACAAAAGTAGTGAACACTAAGAGCTTGCTCGCGCTTGGTTTTTGCGGTTACGATTTTCTAACCTCCGCGACTAAGGAAGTTGATTCTATGCAGGCTGTATGGCTAACATCAGGCGGCTAAGTGACTAGTGAAGCAGTTTGTGGATAGCAGTTTGTGGATAACAGTCAGCGGTTAGCAGCAGGTCGCGATTTTTGCAACTTGGTATCTTTCTCGGAGTTGTGGATAATTACATCAGTTTGCCTGGTCTATCAGCGGGTTCTGTTCATGTTCCTTCAGCATTCCAATAACATCTGTCCGTGCGGTTATCCATGGATAGGCGGCTTCAGCGATCTCGGCGGACTCAACTAGCGGTTAGGCGACTTGTGCTATTACATGGTTCTGTCCGCACAGTTACTTCTTGTTGTACTTTACTGTTCCTTGGTTACATTGTAATCATATCTTACATTGTATACCTCGTCCTATAAATGAAGTTAATTTAAATTTGAGACTCTTGTGCTACTATTGCTGCTGAATTTTACTTGTCTTTGGTTGTGGTTGAGTGTTCCTACAACCACTTTTTTCGCCTTCATCCATTTTGGGAAATTTTAACATGGTATTATAGGGGTGTTTAGGAGTTAGCATTTCACGAATCTAAGGTTGCTATATCTTCGTAAAGATCAAGTGATTCAGTTGACTGCAATGGAAGCCAATTTTGTAAGAGGAATTGGAATTGAACTGTTGACGCAGACCAACTTCAAGCGATTGAGGTCGTGCATGGAGAGTTACCTTCTTGGCAAGGATCTCTGGGAAGTTGTCGGTGGGGACAACCGAGAAGAAGTAGTTGATGGCGAAGGAAATTTTGTTGTGATGAAAGCATGGAATCGAACCGATGCAAAGGCTGCATTTGCTCTGAAGCGCGCAGTTTCAATGGAGCTGTTTGACCACATTATCGAATGTCGATCAGCAGCTAAAATCTAGATGGTCTTAGATGACCTGCTGAACAAGAAGAACGTAGTTCGGCTACATTTCTTGGAGAATGAGTTGGCGAAAGCCACTCATGGTGATTTGTCCATTTTTTCTTTCTTCTTAAAAATGAAGAACATCTGCTCTGAGATTACTATATTGGACCCGGAAGAACCGATCTCAGAGTCGAAGTTGAAAAGGCAAATCATCTGCCACTTGCGGAAGGAGTTTGTAGCATTCGCGACGTCTGTACAAGGCTGGGCAAATCAGCCATCATTGCTCGTGATGGAAAATCTATTGGCTTCACAGGAAAGCTTGGCGAAGCAGATGGCTGGAGTCTCAATCTCAGGGGGAGATGGCGATGTTATCTTCTTCAATAAGAAGAAGTGGGACATGAAAAAGAAGACACTTGTTAGCGACGGTCCATCTTCTTCATCACAATAGGAAAGGAGCAATCCTCCTGAGGTTGATGATGGGAAGAAGCGGGGTGTACCTCAGTGCTACAGGTGAAACAAGCTTGGTCACATCTGTAGGCATTGCAGGGTAAATCTTTAGCCGGGGCATGCTGCTGGAAGGAGGCTGTGTCCATGACTAAGAAAGGAGAATGAGGGAGTGTATTCTTGATGGGCACTTGTGTTCAGGCACTCTCCTCCATCAACTATTAAGAGGACTAGAACGTGGACTCTGGGTGTGGTCATCACCTCACTGGGGAAGAGTCCAAATTCTCTTCTCTATATGAATACATAGGTAATGATATCATTATAACTTTTGATGATACTGTACATGTGGTGGAGAAGGAGGGATCAGTTTCTTTAGGCAGTGATTGGGGGCTACTCACTTTGAGGAGTGTGTATTACGTGCTCGGGATGAAGAAAAATCTTTCCTCGGTGACTAACGTCGTTGATGCTTGGTATCACACTTTGTTCGGCCCGACAAAAGTGAAGTTTCTCAGAAACGTGTCAGTTGTAAAAGCTGACATCACTCATATTGGTAGGAGTAAAAATGACTTGTTCATTCTGGCGACAAGTTCCTATGTTGACGAAATAAGAACTAATGATAGAGCTGCTATTTGGCATGAGAGACTTGGGCATGTCGGGATGGACAAGCTGAAAGCTATGACAGTGAGAGACCTGGTGCATGGCCTGCCTAGTCTTTTGTCTTATGGTAACGATCATGTTTGTGCGGGTTATTGGAAAGACACATAGTCATCCATTTGTCATATCACAGATAAGGTGTAGAGCATCGTTGAAATGCATCCAAGGTGATCTAACGAGACCTACTGATATGACCAAAATAGATTATGTATCAATGCTAATGTACATGCCAGATCAAGTAATATAAAGTGAATAAATATTATTCTCACGGAGAGGTGATTAATTAAATGCTCGAAAATATTAGCTAACCTTTTTTTAATCCAAGTGAATCAATTTGAGAGATCTTGAAACTGAATTAAGACTTTAACAAAATTAACAACAACTTTCTAAAAAATACTTTTTATCAAATGATGAGAAAATAGTCTTGTATTTTGATTTCCTAAGTCTATTATGATGGATCAATAAAAGATATTTATGAGAAAATTTGGTGCGCTTTTCTGCAATGATTTTAAGGCAGAGGTCTGTATCTTTCGATATCGAAAATCACTATATCTCTCGTTCCCTTGTCATCTCTAACTCAGGAGAAACGAAAAATATTAATATTGGAGATGACCGCCATTTTATAGAAATCGGGTGTGCACATAACCGCACACCCATGATCTCCATCTCAAAGAAAGAGGGATTAGGGGATCGACCGCGCACGTGATCACCACGCCCGATCCCCCACGCATCGATCCCATTACCTCTAATGGGAAAACTGCCGCGAACCCCACCTCATCGGTGGAGGGAGGCCCGCCCCCTACCCGGATGTCAGCCGCCCTCCCTCTCTCGCCACGGCACGGCCAAGGGGGCGGACACCCGGGCAACCCCCTTCCCTGGCAACCGATGCGACCAAGGGGGGAGGCCGCCCGAGCCACCCCTTCCCCGGCCACCGGTGCGGCCGCTCGGTCCGCCCCTTCCCCGCCTGCTAGTACGACCAAGTGGGAGTTCGCCCGGGCCGCCCCCTTCCCCTGCCGCCGGCGCGGCCAAGGGGGCAGCAGCCCGAGCCACCCCCTTCCCCGACCACCGGTACGACTAAGGGGGCTGCTGCCTAGGGCAGTGGCCCGGGACGCCCCTTCCCTGGCCGCGGGTGCGGACAAGGGGAGCGGCCTCCCGGGACGCCCCTTTCCCCGACTGCCGATGCGGCCTAGGGGGCGGCCGCCCGGGTTTCCCCCTTTCCCGGCTGCCGGTGTGGCCAAGGGGGGCGGCCGCCCGGGCCGCCCCCTTCCCCGGCCGCCAGCGCGGCTAAAGGGGCGGCCGCTCGGGCCGCCACCTTCCCCGTCCACCGGCATGACCAAGGGGGGTGGCCGCCCGGGCTGCCCCCTTTCTTGGCTACCGGCGCACGGCCAAGGGGGGTGGCCGCACCATCCCAGCCACTATTTGTGGTCCTCCCCTCGTCGGCGAACTAGGCGGCAAGTTCGACAGTCGCCCGCGGAGTTCCGCACCCGCCGTCCAAACGTTGGGGAACACTCCCATTCGTCTAATTTACCCGTAACCACCCACTAACCGCCAAGTTAGGGGGGATTTAATTAATATTTTATATAGTTTATTTAAGTGGTCTCCAAATAGCTGAATATGGGCATTTAAACTATACTAAAAGCAATTATATGGGTGGTTATGGTGTGCAGATAGCCGCATTGTTGATGCGTGGAAACGGTACCGCCCAGTTAATGGGTGTTCGGTCTCACAAGCTAGGTGAAGAACAAGGTTGCAGGGATAGCGGAGAGGTTTGCTGAGAGCTATCGGGAAGGTTGATCAGGGTACTGTGGAGCAAACAGCTACTTTAATGGTTAGCCTTACAGGTTGATGACGAGAGAGGAGAGGGGTTGAGAAGAAGAGAAGGGGGCCGCTAGCAGCGAAAACATCATACTTCGCCCGCCGCGGCTTAAATGCCACACTTGCAACAACTTTCCTTTGATTATAATTGAAGTTATTTCTTGAGGTTGCACCTTTACATAGAAAGGAAAAAGGGTACAATAGTGGAAGCTGGCGGCTAAGGAGAAGGAAAAATGCAAGAGGCCGCACGATTAGACCAGAGAGGTCGGCAGACCACGCGGTCAGATGATAAAGGAGCTCGCTAGACTAAGCCGGGCGAACTGCTTGATCAAGCTGAGAGAAGAAATTGGAAGTTGCGCGGACTGAGAAATCGAGTCCACAAGAACTGATGCCTCGACCTTGTCTACTCCACTGTGCCTGCTGAATGAGAGGTATGGGGGCCTATTTATAGGCCCGAGGATCAACAGATACTCTGCTCTCTTGCCTCGGATAACAAACATCGCTGATCAATTAGACTAGATGTGCCAAGTGGCCTATTGCTTGTCTGCGGATTGATCAGCGGAGTTGTGGGCCTCGCGAAGGAACGAATTGAGAGTACCTTAGAGTGTTCGTCCATTATAGTTGTGAGATGATCGAAGAGACAAGATTACACTTGATCGCCATTGCTTGCCCAACAAAGATCATCGTAACTCTAATGTATCCCTTAACGGAGCACAACAGAGCTAACACATGGGAACTCCCTTGATACACACTTTGTGTTAGATATCAGCTAGGATCCGAAGTCTGAAGTCCACCATCATAGATTGAACGGACCCCAATGCAGATACGCGAACACTCCCCACTACATGTGGTCATCGTGGTCTTGCGCCAGAGAACAATCCATGGAGCGAACAACAAGACTTGGCGATATCTCATTGGTTCAGTGATCTCTTTGGCAAAGAGAAAAGAGAGGAGGAAGCACTCCAAAAAGGGAAATGTGTCAGTATGGGATCTTTGACGTAAACTTTATTAAAATGAGAAAAGAGAACACTTAGAAGTGTTGCAAAGAGAATGTTTGAAGAGTAAAGTAGAAATAAACAGTTAAGAACGCGTGGAGCTTGCGATGTCATCTTTGTTCTAGAATAGTCTTCCGAGGGCGCCTTCGTCATCGGCATCGATGCACTCATTATTATTGATGTTGGGGTGATTGTTGATATGACTCACTCCCCTTGAGCAGCAAGGTATGTCTGCTACTTCTTTGCATTTTGAAGTTGACGGATCAGAGTGATCATCTTTTGGGAGTAGATCGTGCATCTTACCCTGCCTTAGCATCTTTTGTATAAGATGACGAAGCCCTCGATAGTTTTTAGTTAAATGTCCTCTTTTTTTGTGAAATTCACAGAATGGATCTGAGTCTTTTGATTTTTGATCTGCTGGATGGTAAGGCTTCTTGAAATTAGCCCTAACTTTCATGATTTGACTAACTTCTAGCATGCCTTCATCTAGTTCGGAATCTGGCAAGTCATCTTCTTGTTGCTAATGAACTGCAGCTATTAGTGGAGCTGGTGCTCGCAGTAGTAACAATTGATCTTGGGTATAATCCTTGCCCGAGAAGGGGTGTCAATGACGTTGAAATATTCTTCCCTTCCTTGAGTAGGATGGAAAATCTTTCCAAGGAGACCTCGGAGGCTGCTTTTAAGAAGAAGGATTTTTCTCTACTTTAAGCCTGGAGGCGAAGCTTGGATTGCTTTTCTCACTGCGGATGTAAGAGTTGGCTAAACCGATCAACTCTTAATATGTCCTTAGAGCTCGGACGTTAGCTTCAAACTTGAGTATTCCTTCACACAGGCCGTGAATAAGAGCCACTCGATACAATTCTTGATCGATGATCTCGATGTCCAAGATTTCTTTCTGAAAATGATCAACAAAATGTGACCAAGTCTCGTTCTCTCGCTGCTTGATCTCAAAGAGGGCTTCTGGACCGCCCTTTCTCTTAGTTAAAGTAGAGAATCTGAGCAAGAACTCCTTTCGCAGATAAGCAAAGGAAAAGATAGACTGAGCACGAAGTCCATAGAACCAATCCATCACTTGACCATCAAAGGTCGTTACAAGGAGTTTGCATTTAGTAGCATTTAAGAGGGTCTTGAGAGCAACAGCTTTTCAAAGGCTTGAAGGTGTTTGACTGGATCAGTCTCTCTAGTGTAAATGGGCTACCGTGGCTCTTTGAAGTTAACTGGAGTTGGTTCATGTCGAATATTTTCTGAAAACGGTGACGACTCATCCTGTTCTCCTATATCATAAGGAAAAAAGGGAGCATAAGTTGTAGCTTCAAAAGGAGCAGGAGGATAGAAGGGAAAAATTGTTGGAGGAGGAGTAAAGGCAGGAGCTGAAGAGTAGGGATGACTTCCCTGAAAGTTGAGAAATCTAACTGGACTTCCTCGGGAAGCTTCTCGAAAGAAGTTTTGACGAGCTATGAACTCATCGCTTTGAGATCGCAAAGGGGCTGCAGGCCCTTGCCGAAAGGTTGGTGGGTAAACAAGATGATAGACCGGCGGGTAAGCTGGTGGATAAACTTGAGGAGTCTCTAACGCTGGTGCTTGATTGACTGGAGGAACTGGTGCTGCTGTAGATTGCATTTATAATCGTTGAGCGATAGCAGCTAGAGCTTGGTTGATTGCATGAAACTATTAGGAAGTTTCTCTGCACGATTTCTCCGAGGCTTCCCAGAGAGGATCTTCACCAGGACTTGAAGCAAGATTCTCGGTTGATTGATGGTCTCACATGAGTAACCACTGATTTCACTATCTGATCGAGATCTGAAGGTCGCGTGTTAACTGTTGATGCGCTAAAATGACACTGCCCAGTTAATGGGGTGTTCGGTCTCACAAGCTAGGTGAAGAAGAGGGTTGCGGGGATAGTGGAGAGGTTTACTGAGAGCAGCCGAGAAGGTTGATCAGGTTACTGTCGAGCATACAGCTACTTTGATGGTTAGCCTTATAGGTTGATACCGAGAGAGGAGAGGGGTTGAGAAGAAGAGAAGGGGGCTGCTAGTAGCGGCAACAACAGACTTCGCCCGCCGTGGCTTAAATGCCACTCTTGTGACGTGCTTTCCTTTGATTATAATTGAAGTTATAGCTTGAGGTTGCACCTTTACACAGAATGCAAAAAGGGTATAATGGGGGAAGCTGGCGGCTACGGAGAAGGAAAAATGCCAGAGGCCGTGCGGTTAGACCAGAGAGGTTGGCAAACCGCACAGTCAGTTGATTAAGGAGCTTGCTGGACTAAGCCAGGTGGACTGCTTGATCAAGCTGAGAGAAGAAATTGGAGGTCGCGCGGACTGAGAAATCGAGTCCGCAGGAACTGATGCCTGGACCTTGTCCACTCCACTGTGTCTGCTGAATAAGAGGTATGGGGGACTTTTTATAGGCCCGAGGAGGTAACGGTCTTGGTAACGTCTCCCCCAGTGAGATCGATAAGTTGTGCGAGTACGTTATTGAGTCCGCAGAGTCCACACTAGGCTGCGCATTCTGGGACTTGTCTCGGAAGTAGGTCTTACTGTTGGCGGACTGGGACGAGTCCGCCTCTGCTGCTGAGCGAGCTCGCGCCGAGTATGCTGGCTGAGGAAGAGTCCGCCTGATGCTTATAAGAAGCAGGCATCGGTAAAACTGGAGGGATAGCTTGCAGACTGCAGAACGAGTCCGCCCAACTCGCTGCGGAGAGGATGAGTCCGATCGGCTGTCGAGCTGAGGTAACCCTGGCGGACTGCGCAACGAGTCCACCCAACTTGCGGCGGATGGGTTGAGCAGGCCGCCTCTTGCTAGAGGCTTGTCGCAATTGCTTAATGATGATTGGTGACCTTGCGGACTGAATAGGCAGGTCACACATACTAACGAGATAGCCGCTGCTGACTGGTGGCTTGGAGGCAGCTCGCTACTGCTGTCTGGAGGTGAGCTGGGGTTCATCAATGTAGGCGGACTGGATGGTTGGACTGTACGGAGAGTACGCTCAGCCCGCGGCAAATAGGACGTGTCCGCTGAACGTTGAGGGTTGTTGGAGAGCTGGAGCATCCGCACTCTTTTGGCAGACTGAGATAGAGTCCGCAAACTGTGAGCAGAGTTTGGTGACCTGGTGGACTGACGAAGCAGGTCACCCCTTCTGTCGAAGTCCGCCTCCTGTTGGAAAGGCTTGCCGCCCATGCCAGGCAGCTTGGGCTTGGCGACCTGGCAGGTCGCGCATGCTGGCGAAGTGGAATCATTTGTTACTGGCTTGCGTCCTAGGGGCAGGTTTCCATTCTTGCTATACAACGAACTAGAGGGCTGTCGCCGTTGTTGATTGTGGGCGGCCTGGAGGCAGGTCGCCGCTGTTGTGCGGATGGCGATTGGAGTCCGCCAAAGCTGGGTAGTTCACCTGCTGGAGCAGAGAAGAATTTCTATCGTGCGGTTAGCTGACCTAACCGCGCGGCCTGCAGGGGCGGACTGGGGAAGCAGCCCACAACCCTATAAAATGGGCGGCTGCTGCACGATCTAAGCAGTCAGATTGGGGAGACCGCCCTAGCCGCGCGGACTGAGTGGACAGAAAAGTCTGTCCGCCCACCCTTAGAAAAAAGGGGGCTCACAAGCCACGACCACCTAGAGAACACCACGACTTGCGAGCTGGCTACCTTGGGAGGGATCACTGATTTCTGGGTTAACACACGTAAACACCATAACCACCACCCAGAGCCTATAAAAGGAGCCCCATGCCTCCTCATTTCTCACCTTTTCTCCTCCGAGTCTTCTTCTTCCTCAGGTCAGAGCTCTGCTGAATTCCTCCTACGAGCCGAACACGAGTAGCACGCGAGCCGCACCCGAGCCGCATCTGAGCTATACACAAGTCGAGTAAAAGTCACCTGACGAAGCCTAATCTCTCAAGACTCAAGTGGCCCCCACAACCGAGAGTTCAGATGCTCTACTCTTGTGTTCAGAAATCCGCATGCTGCTATCGGATGACCACCAGCACGTAGCACAATTTGTAACAACCATCAGCATGACGACCTTTCTTCCGCTGCGTGTTAAGTATTCCCTCACCCCCAAATCTGTAATGAGAGGTGGCCTGTTACCCTCGACTTCACGAACAAGTTGTAACAACCCAAAGATAGTGGACTTTGACCGACACAGATCCGGTCATGTGATTTTTTACCCAGTTGAGGGGTTTCTCCACGTTATAACTGCTTGTGTATAACCAACCTACTCTATTGACTGTGTGCGTGCTCGACCGTTCTGAGAGCTAAGACGGTCCAAGTATTCCGGCCCGACCGAGATGTTGAGTTAGACCGCAACAATTAATAATAATAATCATCAAAATTGCCAACGTACAAGTGAAATCTCTTTCTCTATTTGAAAGTATCTAGCGTCTACCTAAATCACCTACATGGGGGGTGAATATGTCATGTTTGTGTCTTTTTGCAGAATAAAAATTATCTAAAAATTCAAGTACACAAACACAGAGATTTATAGTGGTTCCTCGTATTGGGTACGTCCACTGTCCCGCCTCGCCTATCTACCATGAAGGGTAAGATTCAGCTACTTCACCTTTCTCAGATTATCACAATCTTACACCTCACAGCAACGCTCCTACACCTCGGAGAATAAAATCTCCTACACCTCGATCCATAACCAGATCTACACCTAGATCCTAAAACCGGATCTACAAACTCGATCTACTAACGGATCTACACTCAGAAGAACAAACTTCCTACAATCTCGGAGACAAAGCTCCTACAAAAGTTAAAACAATTTTACAACAATAATAAAAGTTTTACTCTTCCAGATCTGAAATTTTAAGGGATCTTCCTTCTTGAAAACTGAAAATCTCGGTGAAGAAGGTTGAGGAAGAAAACCCAAGAAAGCTTGATCTGAAAACTTAGGATCCAACATGATCAAGTAGATGTTGAAGAATCTTTCAATCTTGGATCTGTTGAATCTTTTCTCCTTTTGAATCGCTGGATCGGCAGAGAAGAATGACGATGAAGATGGTGCGGCTTCTCCCAAATTTTGGAAAGTGCGAAAATGCAATTCTGATTACTGTAATAATTATTTTTATTATTAGGGTTAATGAATCCTATGAAAGGACTATATATAGATCCATGTGGATCAATTATGAGAAACTGAGATTAAATTTGAAATCCCGTCAGAAGATTTGAATTGAAATTTCTGCAACTCCATTTCTCGAGAAGAAATAGATTTCTTGAGAAATCATATGCTTTCTCGAGAAAAGACATGGCTTTCTCGAGAAAAGACTTAGTGAAATTTCTTTGAAGTGAAAATAAGATTTCTCAAGAAGGATATGATTTTTCAAGAAAAGTACTTAGCGAAAATTTAGAACTGAAGACAGATTTCTCTAGAAGGATATGATTTCTCAAAAAATAAATTTCTTTCTCGAGAAATGGCCTGACCTTCTCGAGAAATTTACTTAACGAAAATTTTATGGTCTGAAATAATTATTTCTCAAGAAAGAACTTGATGTCTCGAGAAATATACTTGTCTTTTTGAGAAACACTTTTGATTTCTCGAGAACTACTTTACTTTCTCGAGAAATGAACTTGGTTTCTCGAGAAATCTTTATGGTATTTCTTGAGAAAAAGGACAGAAAGATTTTGAGAATTTTCCGAGAAGTCTTAAGCTTCTCGAGAACAGCTTTGCTTTCTCGAGAAATATACTCAGACTTCTCGAGAAATTCACTCCATTTCTTAAGAAATGGACTTAGAGATTTTTTTCTGAAATTTTTTTTTTCTTCTATGTACAAAACAAGCAACCCTTCCTTTCTTTCATACTTTAGTACTTGGAAAAGAAGTGCATCCCAATAGAGAGGTTACACATGAGTCAACACCATGAAGCACACAATGAGAGATTATATTGCATGGTCTTGTGTTTTGTGACTCATTGTAAACTAACATTGGTCTACACTTAGCAATAATAACCTGCAAGCACTTAACTAAAGAATATCATCAATTACATACTTAATTAATCTTAGTTCAATGGTGATTTAACACAAATCTATATTATTGTGGATACAATACCCAACACCCTTCTATGTTATATTGAGTTGATGATACACTTACGCATCTCCTCTCTCGAATCTCAAAACATAATAAAATAGACTGAAAACTTTGGTTAAATATTTTCCCAACTCATTTCTCGAATCTCGCCGCAGAGTTAAATAATTTCCATTCATATTCTCACACGTTTCATCTCTCAAATCTCAAAGAGGAGAATAGAATGAAAATATAATCCAAAAGTTTTACCATCATGATCAAAAACTCAATAAAGAAATCACACAAAAATTCTCATAAACCCAAATAAAAATAGAGATCACATCAAAATAGAACAAAGTAATTTCAAAATAAAAACCTAGGGAATTAGTTCATGATTTGAGAAATTCACCACGAAATTAGAGAGATCTTACAAGACATGATGTTTAGAGATCTAAACGCAATAGGAAATTCAACTCAAACGCACACAAAATCTCTCTTTGATGAAGATCTGTGCGGCTTCTTCTTCTCTTGCAAACCCTGTTCTCCTCTCATGAATAATTTGAATATGATGAAAAAGGATCACATTTTAGTTCTCATTAGCCTTTTATAGATGTTCCTCTCTCAAAGGAATATTTCAAATTTTGAATAGATGCATTTTTTTTCTTTGAAACAACCCAAATTTAAATAGTTTCGGAATTCAAATTTCTATTCCCGCCAACTTATTGTAACAAATTTTCTGCACTGTAAAAATATGTTGTAACATATTTTCTACATTACTAAAAATTACTCCAAGTAACAAATAATATGTTGTAACATATTGTTTTGAACTGTAAAAAATATTGCAATATATTTCTTGAACTTTAAAATGCTCAAGCTTTGATCTTTCAAGGTGGATACTTCAGACTTTTTGAGATAAAAACATATCAAAATGACGATATTACTCCCAACTTTCACAAAATACTAACTTACTCATATTTAATACTTTTTCTCTCGAATTTATCAAATATTTTAATCAAAATGATAACAATTTAGGCACAAAATAACTTATTTTTGAGAAATTATGAGACTCTCACACCTAAACCTGTGTTAGTCCCTAGCAAAAAATAATTATTGTGAGCAATTGAATGGAGAATATCTACCACATATAAGTTCGAGTCGTCTTACTCTTGAACAAAATTAATTAATGTTACTCGAGTGATTTGCTTTGATAATTGATAAACATATCAATCATTAAAATTTCAAACATGCAAAATTTCATTAGTTTGATAAAAGTTAAAACTTCATAATAATTTTTTACTGTTGTATGTATTATTCCTTAAAATTATTTACTCCCAAACAACTTAACTTATTAAATTCTCTCATAAGTAAGAAGAGATGAAAATATGTTAAGTCTTTGAGTTAGTCTCCACAAAAGTTTTGGTAGTAGAAAGAAAATCATAAGAACTTGAAATATGATGGTTTGACTTGGTTAGGAATTCATAATTTAATTTTGATTGGGTAAAGATATTTCTCTAGCTATTATTCTTAATAAATCTACCTACTGTGTTTTCTTTCACAATCATTAATTTTTTAAGTTTATAGTTTAGATCATTCCAAATAGGTGTACACATACTTAGCCCACATATCACTATAACATTTATAAATATATTAAATTTAATTTTATAATCATAGTTGAGATCACTCCATGTATGAATACAAATACCTAGACCGCATATCACTATGACACACATTTTATATCTCTTTTTTATAATTATAGTAGAGATCATTCTAAGGAAGTGTACACACACTTAGGACACATATCACTATGCACTTTTATATATTTTTCTCATCTATTTTTTTAAACACTCATAGTTGGAAAACTTATTAAGAAATAACAAGTAAAAATATAGGGAAATTATATATAAAAAATTGGAATCAAAATGACAAGGCTCAAGCTCAAAGGACTATGGATATTATAAATAATTGTAGACTTTGTAGATTAACTCCTAACCTCAATGTCTTAGCTTCCATCATATACCTAGTTCTTGTTGACCCCTCCCCCATTATATTTGGAAAATAATAAAATTACTTTATAGGGAGAACAAATTCTTAAAGAATGGTGTGCATAGGAGAAATATAAAATGAAGCTCTTACATATCTTATTATAACTTCAAAAGTAAAAAAATCTGAACTTTTAAGTTTGACAAGTCTACCAATTATTTTAAATTACATAATTTGAAGTAAGAGTAAGGCTCCATAAATTAATATTCAACATGTCATTTGTCACCCAATCGGTGAAGGTTACTTCACACCCTCACGCATAAACCTTTTTTAGTCACTAGCAAAGATTTATCAAATATTGCATACAAATTCTCATAATTTGGGTGAAGCGAAAATTTAGCAATCGAAGCAAAATTGATCAAAATAAATGCAATCGAAATAAAGTACTCCCCTGAAATCTATAGTCAAACGCATCAATCCTTCTCATCATTTTCATCCACTTGTATTAAAGTCTGGGTTACAGTGTAAAATAAGAAGAGACGGTTAGCTCAGAGGTAACTTGCATAACATGAACACAAAGTAAGAAAGAAAACTAGTTGTTAAGTTTAAGTGATTAACACTGTATTAATAATTGCCACATGATCAAAGAAATATATAAAAAACAAAATATTCTTGGTTTCATGGTTTACATCACAGATTCATAAACATCCAATCCTAATTGGTCATTCATTAGCTGGAAGTAATTAAAAAACCAGCACAAAAATATATCAGGTTACCAAATTGATAACTAAGAAATTGCTAAATAAAAGCACAATATCAAAATTTTCACATATTGAGCATCCATAGAAATCATCACAGAGACATAATGAATCCTAGGTAATATAACCCACAATGTCCACATAGAGCAATGTCCAAAATGTAAAAAGTACCACAGAGCTAATTCTGACAAACATAAGGGCAGTATAAGAAAAAATCATGCAAAATATGTGTTTCACTCTTCTTCTTCTTTGCTCTCTTCTTCCTTTCTCGTTTCTTCAACTTTGCCCATTTATAACAAACACATAAGGGTAGTATAAAAATATAGATCACTAATAGAGATTTATGATTTGATGATAAAGAAGGACATGACTCTGTAACTATTATCGTCGAAGCCTTACAATGACTTGCTTCCAAGGTGCAGCTTCATGCGTTTAGGATTGGGAATTGGATGGTGAGGATGGTGAAAATAGATGGGCTGTGAATGATGCAAAATAAGGAGAAGCTCTAACGTTGAAGTCTAGACAAAAAAGAACAAATACAAAATTTCTTATCTAGATTGGAGATTTCTGACAGAACAAGGATCTGCGGATCTACAACAAACACCACCGAAATCTTCTGGCGGCCATAAAGGTTGAAGCTTTTCGATTTCACAAAGGGGATTGTTGTGCCTGATCTCACCGAGATTCGCCGATCTTGCTAAATTGTCGCTCGCCTCTCCTATCGGTGTCGTTACGCTCCATTAAACTCGCCGCACACAAGACTTCGCCAGGTCTTCTCTGAACTCGCTGATCTTCGCTCGCAGGCTTGCCCTAATGCAAAATGTCCATAAATATTGGGGTGGAGGGATAGGAGATGAAGCATCCTAGCCTACTATTAGGTTTAGAAGAGGGGGGTCGGGATTTTAGAAGGAAATAAATAAGGGCGCATGATTTTACGAATAGATGCTCCGATTCAGCCGAACCAGCCATTTGCGCTGAGCTCGTAAGGAGCAGACAAAAATAAAATTATTGCGACAAATGTTTTGAACTTGTGAATTTTGTTACAACCTTTTAACTTTTGTCCGAAAAGAGGCGACAACTCAGTTGTAAAAATTTCTACAGTAATTATGCATAAATATAATTTTCTTCCACCATTTTTTTCAACATTTTTTACTCATTTATTTTCTTAATTGAAAAGCTATAAACAAACTTATGGTTAAAGATAATTTTAATATAAATATTTTTTATAGAAATTCTGAAACAATGGATTACCTCCCAAACGGTGCCTAATTTATTGTAGGCCTACAAAAATAAACAGAAAATTAAATAGTCTGTAATAAATGAAAGATAAATACAGAGTTTATTGTCTCCTTAACATGACTTATTCAAAAATTTAAAAATTCTAAATTATTGGATGATGAAAAAAATAAGCAGGTAACTCTAAATTTTGGGCTCTGTGGTGAGTTGGACCTCCTCATCAAATGAAGAAGTGTAAACCTCTCCATCAGAAAGGATATCCTCTTCATCCCAACTTGGCATGTCATCGTGCTCCAAAAAATCATTCCCTCCATCGGAGAGATCAATATCTTTATCTCACTTTGGCAAATCCTCAGGTTCTGGATCCTCACTCTGCACAAAATCTTCAACTAGATCGATAAACATTGGTGTATAAATGTTTTGCAAAGAAAAAAGGAGTAATACTATTAATATCTAATTCAGAAAATGTATGTTCAGGTTCTTTTGCAGGTGGATCAAAACTAGGTGATGAATGTGGATGGGGAGGTAATGTATCAATATCAATATACACTCCCATAATTATAGAAGGCTTACTGCAATAGTCTAATGCAAAAATGGTGGTACTGTAGCAGTAGGTATTGTCTGGATGTACGATTCGTAATTTTTCTCCCTCTCTCTTTTATAAGAAATACAATCGTTCAAAACCTGGTCCATACTATAACAAAATAAACACTTCCTAACATTACTACTCGGCAACTAAGGAGTCGATTCATAAGGTAGAGGAACTATTTGACGTGGGGACATAAAATTATAATGATTTGTCGCACAATATTGGGGACCTAAATATTCTTTATGCTTTGCGAGCCACGAATAATACCCAGCAGTCCCCATATATCACGTATCAGTAGTATGACTAAATGAACCACATAACTCCATCTCATGTGTGTATATATTTTATTTTCTTTGGAACAGATGCAAATAGAATAAAATTAACTTTTCTTTTCAAAAAGAAAATACACACGAAAAAACTGCTTAATAAACGTTTAAAATAGATCAGGATAAAATAAAATTAAAAATATGTTATTTAGGAATTTTAAAAATAATGACAAATACTGGATAATATTACAAATAAAAATAAAAAAAATTAAAAACTTGATCTCTACATACTCAAAGTTTACTAATATTGCAAGAAAAGACATTAAATAAGTCACACCTCCCCGATAACGGCACCAAAAACTTGATATTCCTGGAATAGATTACGTATTAACACAAGTGCCTGTATCAGATCAAGTAATATAAAGTGAATAAAGATAGTACTCGTGGTGAGGTGATTAATTTAATGCTCGCAAATACTAGCTAATATTTTTTTAAAATCCAAATGAATCAATTTGAGAGATTTTGAAACTAAATTAAAACTTTAATAAAATTAACAACGACTTCCTAAAAATTACTTTTTATTAAATGATGAGAAAACGGTCGTGTATTTTGATTTTCTAAGTCTATCATGATAGGTCAATAAAAGATAGTTATGAGAAAACTTGGTGCGCTTTCCTACAATGATTTTAAGGCAGAGGTCTGTATCTCTCAATATTAGAAACCGCTATATCCCTTGTTTCCTAGTCATCTCTAACTCAGATAAAATGGAAAATATTAATAATAATAAAAATCAAAGTTGCAAACGTACAAGTAAAATCTCTTTCTCCCTTTTACGCTATATTAAGTTATTGATACACTGATGCCCCTCCTCTCTCGAATCTCGAAACACAGTTAAACGGGCAGAAAACTTTTAATAAAGATTTATGCAACTTATCTAAAATCTCACCGCATAATAAAATAATTTCCGTTCATATTCTCACACGTCCTATCTCCCGAATCTCGAAGCGGAGAATAAAATGAAAATATAATCCAAAAGTTTTACTATTAAGATCAAAAATTTAATAAAAAAATCACACCAAATTCTCATAAATCAAAATAATAATAGATTGCATCAAAATAGAACAAAGTACTTTTAAAATACATAACCTAAGGAATTAGTTCATGATTTGAGAAATCCGCCACGAAATTAGAGAGATCTTACAAGACATGATGTTTAGAGATTTAAACGATATAGGAAATTCTACTCAAACACGTGCAAAATCCCTCTTTAATAAAGATCCGTGTGGCTCCTCCTTCTCTTGCAAATTCTAATTCTTATCTCTTGAATAATTTTAATATGATGAAAAATGATCTCATTTTAGTTCTTTTTAGTCTTTTTATAGATGTTTTTCTCTAAAAGAAATATTTTAAATGTTAAATAGATGTCTTCTATTGCTTTTGAAACAATCCAAATTTGAATATTTTCGTAATTAAAATTTCTATTCCCCTTAATTTGTTGTAACAAATTTTTTGCACTATCAAAATATGTTGTAACATATTTCCTGCATTCCTAAAAATTACTCCAAACATCAAATAATATGTTGCAACATATTTTATGAACTGCAAAAAATGTTATAACATATTTCCTGAACTTCAAATATGTTCAACCTTTGACCTTTCAAGGTGGATACTTCGCACTTCCTACAATAAAAACATATCAAAATGACGATATTACACATACCTTTCACAAAATACTTACTTATATTTAATACTTTTTATCTTGAATTTATCAAATATTTTAATCAAAATGATAACAATTTAGACACAAGATAATTTCTTTTTGAGAAGTTATCACCTACCGTCACTCCCAGTCTCGGTAGTAGTAGGTATATGTTGGTTCTTATTGATGACTTTTCTAGGTATATTTGGGTCTACTTCTTAAAAGAGAAGTCAGAGGCATTCAGGATATTCATGGAGTTCAAGGAGTTCGTGGAGGGTCGGCTTGGTCTGCGAATAAAAAAGTTGAGAGTTGATAATGACACAGAGTTCACTTAACATGAGTTCTCTAACTTATATAAAAAGTTTGACATTACGCAGGAGCTTACTTGTGCTCAAACTCCACAACAGAATAATATTGCAGAACAGAAGATTCGTCATCTGATGGAAACCTGCAAGTGCTGGTGATAAGTAAAATGAAAGAGACTTTTGAGATAGTTTAAATTGAAAATTAAATTTGATGAAGAAATTATGTATTGTGTGTTCTATTTCTTTATGTTTTTACTTATATACTGTGATTAAGGCAAGCGTACCTATTGAGTAATAATATAGTATTTTTTAAATATCAAGGTCGTATTTTTCCACAGATCTGTGTCAAGTACTCCACTTTAAGGAATGAAACTATTATTTTATCAAAAAAAATATTGATTTTTAAAAGTAAAAACGAAAGTAATACTTAAGGTTTTGAAAATAGATGAGGTAGAGAACCCTCGATTTTGATTTACTTTGGAACATAATTTTTAAACAAGAAAAACTCTACTTTTGTATTAATTTACTTGACCGTGGAGGTTCCACAAATATGAGTGCACCTCTATTGAGGATTCATCCACCTATGATTACGTACTTTGACTGAACTTTCATATCTAATAAAAAATACCTTAATGCTTGCTTTACATTGTGAATTCGGCTATTGACCTCCTACTGATCTTCGAAGTTTCAACTCGGGAGGCTTACGTTCATCTCTTTCAAGAGTTAGTCGTAGATTCTCTTTACCTGCGAGAGATCAATTCGTGGTAAATCTTAAGTTTTTATTAGTTTAGAAGATAGGGTTTTAAATTATAGAATTAATATCTTTCCCAAAGCTCATCTCAGTCGAGTGCTAAAAAGTTCCTAGCTTCTTATTTGGGATTGGGGCGGTAGTAAAAAATTAAATGACATATAAAAGTGCGGAAATAATATCTGTCTTAACTATCTTAATCAAGCTCTAAAAAAGTTCTTAGCCTGTCATCCGGAATGGTGGTGGTAGTAAAAGAATTACGAAAAAAAGGAAATACACACCCTGTGTTTATAAAAATGAAAACTAAGTTAAAAAGTAATAATAGTTGAAGAATTACTAAAAACTGAAATTTATTACTTAAAAAAGTGTTACACACTAGGAAACTAAAACTTAGGTTAGGAAAATATCACTCATAAATTACTCCTAACTACAATATACAACTATGTTGAACTTTACCAGTTCTCCTCTAAATCTCAGCCTTGACCATCTATTTATAGCCAAAAATTTTGAAGTAAACACCCCCGTAGGGCATGTCTCCTGGGTGTGTTGCTAACGTGGCATTTGTGGATAGAAGTTTCAGCGTCTTTTAAATTGGTTTAAAAGTACACAGGTGTGACATCTGGGTCACGGGCGTGTCATTTGGGTGTGTCTGCAAGGCATGGCAGATTGGCTTCTTCGGGGCGTGATAGCACGCTTTTTGCATGGTCACGACTGACATCACGGGCATGCTAGGTAGCACACGAGCTTGCACCCTAGCGTGACTTGAGTTTACTGGCTTTAGGAATTCGGCACGGCGTGACAGCGAGAGACTTGCTTGGGCACGGGTCATATCACGGGTGTGCCATGAAAGTGAAGGGATAGATACTACTCTAGAGGGGGGGGTGAATAGAGTTATCAAATTTTGCACTAGACAAAACTCAACGGTCTACCCAACTCCCTTGGAGTGAAGTGCGGAATGAAAAGATTATAGATATAGAATTAACCCTATAGCCTAACACAAGTGATGTGCACAAACTCAAGCTAACTGTAATTACAGTTAAGGCTTGGAAAACCTAATCAGCAACTAGCAATCCTAGTTATATCTATTCACAGCCACAATGCAGGAATTAAATAAGGGAATCCAGACGACACAAGGAAATTTATAGTGGTTACCCAAACAACTTGGGTACATCCACTCTTCTACCCACACGGTAGGAATCCACTCAGGTTTTTGATCAGGTGCCCTGCCACCAACAGGATCTGCTTCAGGTAGATCCAGAAACCCTTTAGACTTTTGATCAGGTGTCTAAAAACCAAGCAGAGGTTTTTGATCAGGTGCCTTGCCACCAAGGGATACTTTTGAAGGGAGTAATAACCATGTACAGGAGGGGGAAGAAGGTTAAGATGTCTTCTCTATTTTACAAAAGATTAGAGAAGCACAAAGACTTGCACTGAGCAGAAAGCTCTAAAGAATCAAGGCTCCCCCTGGCTCAAAGGTGTCCAGGTGAAGTCTTGCTTCAGTGCAGAAAACTCTTCAGAAAGATCTGAAGGGAAAAACTACAAGATGATAATAAATAATAAAATTAGAAATCTTCAAGCAGCTGTCTTCTTCTTCTTCTTCTTCAAAGGAACTCTGAGTTTGAACTTCCTGGAAGCAGGAGAACTCAAGTTGAAGAAGAGTAGAAGAGCTTAACACTTCTCAGATGAATGGAAATTGCTGAGAGCAGAAAGCTTGAACTTGATGAAGGCTTGAATGCTTAAATGAATAACTGGGTAACTAGTTAGCTAGCTTGAATCCTTCTTCAAAGGATCCTTTTTATAGCATCAACAAGCAACGGCTCTCTTCAATTTGAATTACTTGTCTTCTTCTGAAACTTGAGACCTGGGCTGTAAATATCAAGAAGACAAAACAATCTCTGCAGCAGAAACATTCTATAAAAGGTATAAACCTTTTTCTAGGAAGCTGCAGGAAGCAATCTGATAATAAAGTACTAAATAAAGTCATATCAGAAACAAACTCTTTATAGCAAAAAGAAGACTTTTTAGTCTAACAGCTATAAAGGGCTGACAGCAGATAAAGTAAAATATAATGACAGCTAATAAGACAAATAACTTTATCTAAAAAGATTTGACTCAGGCAAAAGGGATGGAGCAAATATTGCCTGGAAGAATCATCATAAAACAACTAAAATAACGTGCCAGAAAAAGTATTAATTAATTAAATATAATAAATAAATACAAAATATAAAGGCAGACAGAAAACGTCGAACGACCCTCAGAGATCGTCGACCGACGGACGGAGATCGTCGAACTATCGGACAGATAGTCGAATGATCCAGATAGTCGAACTATCAAAGGAGATAGTCGAACTATCATAGCAGATAGTCGAACTATCAGAAGATAGTCGAGCTATCAGATAGTCGAACTATTAACAGATAGTCGAACTATCAAGGCGAAACAGATAGTCGAACTATCAACAGATAGTCGAGCTATCAGATAGTCGAACTATCAACAGATAGTCGAACTATCAAAAACAAACAGATAGTCGACCTATCAACAGATAGTCGAACTATCAGATAGTCGAACTATCAAAGCAGATAGTCGAACTACCAAGCGAGAACAGATAGTCGACCTATCAACAGATAGTCGAACTATCAATGCAGAACAGATAGTCGAACTATCAACCGATAGTCGAACTATCCTCGCAGACTGAAAGTCGAACAACTGATAGACGATCGTCGAACAGTTAGTTGACGATAGTCGAGCGGCGTTCGACGATAGTCGAACGAACAAACTACTTAACCAAATTCTTCATCTGGAAAAGCGAGGACTCTACAGCTAGACCACTAACCATTGACCATAGATATTTCTTGGGTCAAGGGACAAAGGGAGAAGACTAAACTCAAATCAAACTAGGGTACCAACAATCTCCCCCTATTTGAGTTAGGTCTCTCAAAAACTAAAACATAGAGCTAGCTAAAGGGCAATAAAATTAATACAGGAAATAGTTAACAATTAACTAGCAGTTATCAAACAGATAGAATAACAGTCAAATATAAAACAGCAGTCAATCAAACTATTAAGAGTCTACAGAATCTGGCAAAGGGTCAGAAGAACTAGGAACAAAAGAAATTTTCCTCAGAGGATCAACAGCCTCTTTCTTTGACATCTTCAAGTCCTGCACACCAATGATCTTCAATTCTGCAGCCCTTGGAACAACTGCTTCAGGGTGCTTTTCCATATACTTTGAAGGGTCAAAGACCTCAGGATTAACCTGGAACTTTTCGAATTCCTTCTTTCTGAATGTAGACATGGTGGTTAATCCAGTGGTATCTTTTCCTTCAGCTTTTGCTTTTCTAATTTGAGCTGCTCCAACCAATTCGTGAAAACGAGCCATCCTGAAGTTAGGATCAAGCTCAGGACTTTCATAAACATTCTCAGAAGGAGTAACCTCTGGTTCTTTATCTTGATTAACTAGATAAGACATGGGAGCAGACTTAGCAAAGTTCTTGCTAGAATTTTAAAACAAAATAAACTACTTACCTTTTGAAATAACTTTCTCAGAAAGCACTGGCATAGGAGATGAAACTCTTTTCTTTGGAGAAGGAGGAGGGGAAAAAGTTGGTCTTTGAAACACAACCTCCTTCACTTGTTCTCTTACTGTATCAGATCTTTGATGGCCAGAATATGATTTACCTTGAAAATCTTGAGAGCTTTTTCTTGAAGAAGACTGAGACGGAGCAGATTTTCCTGACGGAGCAGACGGATTGGCAGATAAATTCCCAGAAGCTCCTGCACCAGGAGGTGGCGGAGGAGGACCTCTGGGTGTCCATCTAGGGATAGGACTATCATATTTCTTAGCTTTCTTTCTCTCTTTCTGTTGGTTCTTGGAGAACCACATCCAATGCTGAAATTCTTTTGCCTTGGGGTCAATACCTTTCAAAATATAGTAAGGAGTATCATTATCTCGGTGCGGAGGAGGAGGAGCAATAGCTTTTCTTTTCTTCTGAGCAATTTTCTTTTTCTTTGAATTTTCAGATAAATCTGAATCCTCTTCATCTTCAGAGTGAGATGAAGGAGGATTGTCATATGGATCATAGGCTTCAGAAACAGCCTTTTCCTTCAAAGCAGCTTTCTCTTTTTCTTCTTCTATGGCATCCTGAGCCAGAAGGAAATCTAAATCAAGACCCGGGGAATCATCCCAAACAGTTGACTTTTCAACTTGCAAAACTTTTTCTTTTTCCTCTAACAAAGATTGAACTCTTTGATTCCAAGCAGCTCTGGCTTTCTCTTCTTGAATTTCAGACACATCTTCTATGTCATCTAAAAAAGAATCCAATTCTGGATCTACTTGAATAACAGGAACATTTGGAGCAGCTTCTGAAACAACTGCTATAATCTGAGCAGCTAAATCTTCTTTAATAAAATCTGTAGATTTATGAACACAAATCTGCTAAATAAGCAAAAATCATTCCTTCTAGGTATTCACAAGCTATCAAATTAATTGACTCGTCAATGAAGCGGATAAGTGAATTACCTTCATATTTTACCAACTCCCAAGATTCATCTAGGTAGGATGTAATAATCCCTTCTAGGAAATGGGCAACCACGGGAGTGGTGAGATCTTCTAAGCAAACTTTCACAGCAAATTCAGATAGCATAATAGCATCAGATATATCTTTGTCAGACAACACTGAACCTGATTCAACTTGAGCTTGAACTGCATCAGTCTCTTCTTAAACTACTGGAAGAACTTCTGGAAGGGAGGCTGGAGGCTCTGAGGCATCTTCACAGAACATCTCCCCCTGCCTGATTTCAGTGGAAACTGAAACCAGGCCCCTTGAAGAAGAGGGCTCAGCAGATTTAGAAAATGATTGGATGGAAGCAGTCAAGGTGGCAATGGAGGAGGCAAGTGGAGCAATTGCCTCTTCAATCATGATTTTGATTGAAGGGGTAATCAACTCCAGAATGCCGGAAATGAATGCTGGGGTGATCTCAAAATATGATGGAAATGCAGTGGATGGAGATGCAACAGAGATGGTTGTAGTGTTAGGATGAGAAGTGGTGTGAACTGGAGATCGAATTGGAGATGGAGCTGGAGAGTTAACAAGAGTGTTAACTGGAGAATGAATAGGGGACTGAGGAGGTATTGGAATCCTCTCAGATCCTAACAGATCAAAACTAGGAGCATATATCCTAGCCAGATGAGAAGGAAGAGGAGAGGCTGGAGGGGAAGGAAGAATAACCGTGGTTGTTTCTCTAACAGGAGAAGGAGAAAGTCGTACTTTAGCTGAAGTTGATGGAACTTCAACTGAAGCAGACTGCATAGCAGAAGAAGATGAGGGAAGGGAAAGAGCTGAGCTAGCTTCTACCGGGTGAGGAGCGACTGAATCAGTCCTGGTGCTCTCTGATGTCGCTGGAGCAACCCCTGTGAGAGCGGGTTTCACAAAAGTCCTCTTCCACTTGGAGAACAGATTTGGGTCCATCTTCTTGCTCGCATTTATGGTTGTTGCAACGGAGACCAGCAGTTGAGGATACTTTTCCTTCAGGAAAATCCCAATAACCCTTCCGAGGGTAACTTCCTTCTTACTATTCTTTTTCCTTATCAAATCAAACATTACTCCTGCCCAATCAATCTTTTTCTGATTAACAATTGCACACATCAGTGCAAATTGTTGCCTTGTGATATTGTCATGAGCAGAGTGCTTTCCAAGGAGCACTTTTCCGACTAACTCAGCGAGAAATTTAATCTTAAAGGGAAAATTGACCTTGAGCAGCTTCGTGGGAATGCCCTCCGTATGTCCCAGCTCAGTCAACATCCTTCCAAACTCTTGAGCATCTTGCTCATAATCATCTTCACCATTTATTAATCCAAAAACATCAGTCAGAACGGCCGGAGTTAAAATTACCTCTTCTCCGCCGATGGTGCCAGTCATCGAATCGTCAGAGGATGACGAAGTGAAAGCCCATTCCTTGATCTAGGGAATATTTAACTTTATCCTTGTCGACATTAATCTCTCTAGACCTTGGTCCCGGCATAACTGAAGAATTTCTACAACCTCTGCTTCACAGTAACTGAAGGCGTCAAAATCGACGCTGAAGCCTGCATCGAACTTCACGACAGCTAACACTGCGGGAGAAATCGCCATGGAATTGCTGGAGAAAGCGCGAGAAAGACGACGAAGACGAAGGAGACGAAGCGGCAGAAAATCGCAAGCGGGAAGACAGAATGCGAAAAGTCACGCTCCGTCGACAATAAAACAAAAGATCTTTTAACCTAGGTCGACTATCGGCTTTATATTAGACCAGAGATAGTCGATCTATTAAAAAGATACTAGACCCGATAGTCGAATGGCCGTTCGACGATCGGCCCAGAAGCAGAGTAGTCGATCAATCGTTTGACTATTTCTGGCTTCTCAAACAACAAGCTATCGTCATCCAGAGATCGACGATAAGCTCGACCTGTTCGACGATCTTCGAACGCCGGTCGACGATCTTCAAACAGATAAGCTATCATTAACCAGAGGTCGACGATAGGCTTGATCCGTTCGACGATCTTCGATCATCGTTCGACGATCTTCAAGCAGGTTTCAACATAGGCAGATATAGTCACACTTAGTCTCGTCCATTGATCATGCCTAGTTGAACTAAAAAGAACAGATGCTTCTGTTCATCTAAGGGCTTGGTGAATATATCACCTCTCTGAAACTCAGTGGATATGAACTCAAGACAAATCTTGTTCTTTTCCACACAATCTCTCAGGAAATGGTGCCGAATCTCAATGTGCTTCGTTCTAGAGTGGTGCACTGGATTTTGTGCAATTGAGATAGCACTGGTACTATCACACATGATTTTGGTATTCTTGTGTGAGTAACCATAATCCACAAGCTGGTTTTGAATCCACAGGATCTGTGAACAACAACTAGCAGCTGCTATATATTCAGCCTCTGCAGTTGAAGTTGAGACAGAAGCCTGCTTCTTACAGAACCAAGAGACCAATCTCTCTCCCAGGAACTGACAAGTTCCTGAGGTGCTCTTCCTGTCAACTCTGCAACCAGCATAATCAGAATCAGAATATCCAATTAATTCAAATTCTGACTCAGCTGGGTACCAAAGTCCTAGATTTGGACATCCCTTCAGGTATCTCAGGATTCTCTTGAGAAGAATCAGATGAGATTCCTTGGGGTTGACCTGGAATCTAGCACAAAGGCATGTAGCAAACATTATATCAGGCCTACTTGCAGTTAGATATAATAGGGAACCAACAATGGCCCTATAATTCTTTTGATCAACTGGCTTGCCGTGATCATCAGAATCAATAACTACATTAGTAGCCATAGGTGTAGGCATTGCTGAAGCATCAGCCATCCCAAATTTCTTTACCAATTCCTTGGCATATTTGGATTGGGAGATGAAGATACCATCAGCATCTTGCTTAACTTGGAGACCAAGAAAGTAAGACAGCACACCCATACTACTCATCTCAAACTTAGAGTGCATCAGGTCAGAGAACCTTTTGCAAAGTTTGGGATCAGTGGAGCCAAATATAATATCATCTACATACACCTGAACTAACAGGATTGTGTCCTTGTGATGCTTGACGAAAAGGGTTCTATCAACTACTCCCCTAGTAAAGTTGTGCTCTAAAAGGAAACTAGCTAGAGTCTCATACCAGGCTCTGGGAGCTTGCTTTAGTCCATAAAGAGCTTTCTGCAACTTAAACACATGAGAGGGCTGAGTTGAAGAAACAAACCCTGGTGGTTGTTCAACAAACACCTCTTCCTTAAGCTCACCATTCAGGAATGCACTTTTGACATCCATTTGGAACACCTTAAACTTCATGTAGGCTGCATAGGCCAAGAAGATCCTTATTGCTTCTAGCCTTGCAACAGGAGCGAAGGTTTGGTCATAATCTATACCTTCCTCCTGTCTGTAGCCCTGAGCTACAAGCCTTGCTTTATTCCTTACAATAATTCCATATGCATCCAACTTGTTTCTGTACACCCACTTGGTGCCTATAATCAGTTGGCCTTTAGGTCTTGGAACCAAAGTCCAAACTTTACATCTCTCAAACTTATTAAGTTCCTCTTGCATAGCAATGATCCAGTGGGGATCTAGCTCTGCATCTTTAAAGGTGAGGGGCTCAACCTGTGAGAGGAAACAAGCGTGCATCACATCCTGTCTTAATTGGTGTCTTGTTTGCACACCAGCTGATATGTCTCCAATCACTTGAGATGTGGGGTGATCTCTAAGTGTGACAATATCAGCAGGTGGGATGTGATCTTCAGCAACAGTTGGGATTAATTCCTCAGGAGGAATTTGATCTACTGTTGGTGGTACAACAACAGCTTCAGTAATGTCTTCATCACTGTCTGATTCAGTGATCTGAAGAGTTGATAATTGAAGAATTTCTTGAGGGGCATCAGGTACCTGCAATGAACTAGAGGAAGGAGAATTTTCCTTCTCCTTATAAAACATCTGAGACTCATCAAAGGATACATGCACAGATTCTTCAATTTTACAGATTGATTTATTATAAACCCTATAAGCTTTGCTTACTTGGGAATATCCAAGCATGATTCCCATTGAAGCTTTTGATTCAAATTTTCTAAGATATTCTTTATTGTTATTATGAATATACACTACACAACCAAAAATTCTAAAATAGTTAATTTTAGGTTTCTTTCCTTTAAGCAACTCATAAGGAGTTTTACACTTAAGCTTGTGTATCAAACTTCTATTCAAGACATAATTGGCTGTACTAACAGCTTCTGCCTAATAGGAGAGAGGCATGTTAGTATCTGCCAACAATGTACTAGCAGCTTCAATGAGTGTTCTGTTCTTCCTTTCAACTACCCCATTTTGTTGGGGAGTTCTAGGAGCTGAGAAACTATGTTTGATACCTTCTCTCTCACAGAATTCTTGCATGAGAAGAGAGTCAAACTCAGTACCATGATCACTTCTGATCAAGGCCACATGAGTAGAGTACTCAGTCTGCACACATAGTAGAAAGTCTGTAAGGGCTTTGAAGTTATCAGCCTTAGTTCTCAAAAAGAAAACCCAACTGAATCTAGAGAAGTCATCTACAATTACTAAGGTGTAATACTTCCCTCCTAAACTTTGTACACTTATTGGGCCAAAAAGGTCCAAATGTAATAAGTACAAGATTCTAGGAGAATCACTCTTATTTACTGATTTAAAAGAATTTTTGGTTTGCTTGCCTAGCTGACAAGCCTTGCATAGGCTCTCCTTCTTGTAGGGGCAAGAAGGTAAAGCTCTCACAAGGTTGTGCTTAGATAACCTAGATATATTTTTAAGGTTAACATGACTAAGCCTCTTATGCCACAAAGAATTATTATTAAGTGTTACTTCATTAAATAAACAGATTTCAGAGTGAGATGAATTGAAATCTACTAAATAAATATTACCTATTCTAATGCCTACTAAAACAATATTATTATTTAAAGTAATATTGCAAGAGGAGTTAGAAAATGAAACCTGGTAGACAGCATCACATAGCTGGCTGACTGAAATCAAGTTATGCTTCAGTCCTGTCACATATGCAACTCTCTTGAAAGTGACATCTCCAATTGTGATCCTGTCATAGCCTTCTGTCTGACCACAGCTGGAATCTCCAAAGATAACCTTTGGGCCGAGCTTAGCTTTGAATTTTGACAGATGATTTTTATTTCCTGTCATATGCTTGGAGCATCCACTATCCAAATACCACTTATTTTGAGTGATAGGATAGGCCTTCACCTGCAAGACATTTATTTAGACAGTGTGGACCCAGGTAACCTTGGGTCCCTTGTTTTTCACATAAGAAAAACTGGAAATATATGAAAATGCAGGTTGAGGGTGATAACCTAGTGGGTGAGATCTCCTAGGTGGGATTCTCCATGCTGATGATGGGTCAACAAACCTAGGGTTTCTATTTTCATTTTGGTTTCTATGGTACTGATGATGATTTTGAAAATCATATTGAAAACGTCGATCGACGTTCGACGATGGGCGCTCAGATCGTCGAGCTTCGTTCGACCATTGAGCTTCCGATCGTCGAGCGGCGTTCGACGCTCTTTGCATTTCTTTAAAGAATTTCTTTCTCTTTTCTCTCTTAGCTTTATTTAAGGTTTTATTAACTAGATTTACTTGCTCAGTGTTCTTCATTCCACTAGCTAAAATGAAGTTCACTGGAGTTGAAAGATTGTTTTTAAGAAGAACTGGGGGTTCACTTGGAGAAGCTCCTAAGCCTAGTTTGTTATTAGCTGACCTAGTGTTAGTCATGCTGGTAATTTCTAACAACTTAAGGCTTCTACCATTAAGTGATTCTTCTAACCTCTTAGACTTAGCTAACTCCATTTTAAGAAATTTAATTTCTTCACTACAAGTAGTGAGATCTTCCTTTAACCTAATATTTTCTGTAGCAATTACTTCTGAGTCAGCTAACTTATTTCTAAGTTCTTTTATCTTCTTTTCTGAGCTAATCAAATCTAAGCATAAAGATTTAAAATCTAATTTAAATTCTTCTGAAGTGAAGTCATAAGAAGATAGTACCTCATCTTCTGTTGGCATCTCTTCATCTGAATCTGAACTCTCTGCAGCTGAGTGGTTGCTGCAGGCATCTATTGCCATGAGGCAAACTTCTTTTGCCTTCTTCTCTTCCTCATCCTCACTGGAGCTTGAGGAGGAGGATTCTTCATCAGAATCACTCCAGGTTTCAGCAATGAAACCTCTCTCCTTTTTCTTGTTCTTGTAGGAGGATGGCTTGGAGTGCTTCCTGTGTTGTTCTTTTTCTTTCCTCTTGTCTTTGTTCTTCTCCTCTGGACACTCGGGCAGGATATGTCCAGGCTTCCTGCAACCATAACATATAATTTCTTTAGCAGGTGAACGGTCATACCTTGGTTTGTCTTCATAGCGTGAAGACTTCTTTCTGAACTCCTTTCTCCCCATCTTGAGAAACCTCTTGGCAAACAATGCCATTAGCTCCTCATTTGATTGGCTGCCTTCAGAAGCATCAGCAGCCTTAAGAGCTAGAGATTGCTCTTTTCTTGTTGGAGTAGGGGTCTTTGCTTCTGCTTCTGCTTCCCTTGTCTTCAGCACTTGCTCAAAAGACTTGAGCTTGCCGAGAAGGGCTTCAGTTGAAATTTCATTTGTACTTCTGGCTTCCTTGATGGGCCAGATCCTCAGATCCCATGTGCTAGGGAAGCACATAAGAATCTTATCATTGACCTCTGTCAATGATATGTCCTTATCCAGGGTCCTCAGCTCATTGATGATTGAGCTGAGCCTTGTGTACATTGCTTCAACTGATTCAACATCAGTTTTCTTGAAGTTCTCATACTGTGAGATCAGGTTGGACCTTCTGTCCTTCCTTTCATCAGCTGAACCAGCTACAATCTGGTTCAGTGTATCCCACATGGCTTTTGCTGAGGAGCAGTCAGCAACCTTCTGGAATGCCTCATCAGACATTGTCTGAGCCAGTATATTCATTGCCTTGGCATCTGCTATTTTGGCCTTCTTGTACTCATCGTTGTAATCTGGAGGAGGCACTGCACTCATATCAGATGATGAGGCAATAGCAGCAGCAGGTGCTCTTGGGGGACCTGACAAAATAGAAGCAAAGATGCTTTCATCAATAGAATTCATATATAATTTTATCCTTGCCTTCCAGATGCCAAACTTAGCTAAGTTGCATGCTGGAGGTCTGGTGCTAGAATAATCCTTGGACTGGGCCATGATAGTGAATATCTATAATCCTTGGTATCTATCAGGATCTTGTGACTTAGGTGTTAGCCTATTCAGTCAGGCAACCTCCCTCTGATACCAATTGAAAGTGAAGGGATAGATACTACTCTAGAGGGGGGGGGTGAATAGAGTTATCAAATTTTGTACTAGACAAAACTCAACGGTCTACCCAACTCCCTTGGAGTGAAGTGCGGAATGAAAAGATTATAGATATAGAATTAAACCTATAGCCTAACACAAGTGATGTGCACAAACTCAAGCTAACTGTAATTACAGTTAAGGCTTGGAAAACCTAATCAGCAACTAGCAATCCTAGTTATATCTATTCACAGCCACAATGCAGGAATTAAACAAGGGAATCCAGACGACACAAGGAAATTTATAGTGGTTCCCCAAACAACTTGGGTACGTCCACTCTTCTACCCACACGGTAGGAATCCACTCAGGTTTTTGATCAGGTGCCCTGCCACCAACAGGATCTGCTTCAGGTAGATCCAGAAACCCTTTAGACTTTTGATCAGGTGTCTAAAAACCAAGCACAGGTTTTTGATCAGGTGCCTTGCCACCAAGGGATACTTTTGAAGGGAGTAATAACCCTGTACAGGAGGGGGAAGAAGGTTAAGATGTCTTCTCTATTTTACAAAAGATTAGAGAAGCACAAAGACTTGCACTAAGCAGAAAGCTCTAAAGAATCAAGGCTCCCCCTGGCTCAAAGGTGTCCAGGTGAAGTCTTGCTTCAGTGCAGAAAACTCTTCAGAAAGATCTGAAGGGAAAAACTACAAGAAGATAATAAATAATAAAATTAGAAATCTTCAAGCAGTTGTCTTCTTCTTCTTCTTCTTCAAAGGAACTCTGAGTTTGAACTTCCTGGAAGCAGGAGAACTCAGGTTGAAGAAGAGTAGAAGAGCTTAACACTTCTCAGATGAATGGAAATTGCTGAGAGCAGAAAGCTTGAACTTGATGAAGGCTTGAATGCTTAAATGAATAACTGGGTAACTAGTTAGCTAGCTTGAATCCTTCTTCAAAGGATCCTTTTTATAGCATCAACAAGCAACGGCTCTCTTCAATTTGAATTACTTGTCTTCTTCTGAAACTTGAGACCTGGGCTGTAAATATCAAGAAGACAAAATAATCTCTGCAGCAGAAACATTCTATAAAAGGTATAAACCTTTTTCTAGGAAGCTGCAGGAAGCAATCTGATAATAAAGTACTAAATAAAGTCATATCAGAAACAAACTCTTTATAGCAAAAAGAAGACTTTTCAGTCTAACGGCTATAAAGGGCTGACAGCAGATAAAGTAAAATATAATGATAGCTAATAAGACAAACAACTTTATCTAAAAAGATTTGACTCAGGCAAAAGGGATGGAGCAAATATTGCCTGGAAGAATCATCATAAAAAACCTAAAATAACGTGCCAGAAAAAGTATTAATTAATTAAATATAATAAATAAATACAAAATATAAAGGCAGACAGAAAACGTCGAACGACCCTCGGAGATCGTCGACCGACGGACGGAGATCGTCGAACTATCGGACAGATAGTCGAACGATCTAGATAGTCGAACTATCAAAGGAGATAGTCGAACTATCACAGCAGATAGTCGAACTATCAGAAGATAGTCGAGCTATCAGATAGTCGAACTATCAACAGATAGTCGAACTATCAAGGCGAAACAGATAGTCGAACTATCAACAGATAGTCGAGCTATTAGATAGTCGAACTATCAACAGATAGTCGAACTATCAAAAACAAACAGATAGTCGACCTATCAACAGATAGTCGAACTATCAGATAGTCGAACTATCAAAGCAGATAGTCGAACTACCAAGCGAGAACAGATAGTCGACCTATCAACAGATAGTCGAACTATCAACGCAGAACAGATAGTCGAACTATCAACCGATAGTCGAACTATCCTCGCAGACTGAAAGTCGAACAACTGATAGACGATCGTCGAACAGTTAGTCGACGATAGTCGAGCGGCGTTCGACGATAGTCGAACGAACAAACTACTTAACCAAATTCTTCATCTGGAAAAGCGAGGACTCTACAGCTAGACCACTAACCATTGACCATAGATATTTCTTGGGTCAAGGTACAAAGGGAGAAGACTAAACTCAAATCAAACTAGGGTACCAACATGCCAGATGGCACACAGACTTGTATCCCGAGCGTGTCTGAGCTTGATAGCCAAAATCTGCCAAACTACTGGAATTGCTAGTTTTAAAGTTACACGCCCTAGGTCACAGGCGTGACCTGGGGGCGCGACTTAGGAAAATTTGTCGATTTGCTCCAAACTTGTAGAAAAAACTTTTACGGCACACAAATAGGTTAAGTTAGAACTGAAAATAAAAAATAAATGATTTATTTAAGTATATACATAATATAATTACATTTTTTATTAAAACAAAACCAAAAATACACTAAAAATATATATATTGCTACTCATTAGCTAGATTCACACCAAAGTATTGGGAATATTGCCCTCAATGTTCCTTAGATGTGATTTGAAGAGGCATCACCATCAACACTAAGAGAATAGTTATATTTGATGTTTGTTAAGCTCGCCATATGCAGGATGTTCCTTAGAATATGGTTAGACAGGTTGTCTAAGTGATGGTGACAGGTGGTCATAAGGTAGGCAGGTGGAGAGATAGAAAATCAATCTAAGTCAACAGGCATTGAGTGAGGATAGCTCACTCAACGCCAGATGCAAAGAAATGTGGCTAAGTCCATAGGAGTTGAGTGAGGAGAGCTCACTCAACAACAGATGCAAAGAAATGTGGCTAAGTCCACAGGCGTTGAGTGAGGACAACTCACTCAATGCCAGATACAAAGAAATGTGGCTAAGTCCACAAGCATTGAGTGAAGCAAGCTCACTCAATGCCATATGCAAAGAAATGTGGTTAAGTCCACAAGAATTGAGTGAATCAAACTCACTCAATGCCAGATGCCAAAAAGCGCTGAGAGAAGACAAGTCAGTCAAAGCCTGACTATTTGTAAGGCAAAAAAGTTGCTAAGTACACAGACATTGGGGTAAGGAAATTCACTCAACGCCATACTACAAAAAGCATTGAGTAAAGCTCAGATAGTTAAAGCTTTGTCTTTGACCATAAAGAAACCTTGATAAGTCCAGAAGCGTCGAGTGATGAAGGCTCACTCGACGCCTAAGCAGTTAAGACTAGAAAAGTCTAGATAGCGTTGAGTGATGAAGACACACTCAACGCTCTCAACACCAAGTAACATAAAACTGTCTAAGTACTTTGGCATTGAGTGAAGCTTGTTCACTCAACGCCTAATATGTAGAAAGATTGGTTAAAGACAAAAGCGTTGAGTGAAGCTTGTTCACTCAACGCTCTCAATGCCTGAGTAAGACATAAATTTGTCTAAGTGTTTTGGCGTTGAGTGAAGCTTGTTCACTCAATGCCTATACTAAAGTGCTTAAATTTGACTAAGTCCACAGATGCTGATGTCAGCAAAAGTCAACAAAGTTCAAAATGTGGCGGGATGGCTACGGTATGCGACAAATGGCGCCACAGGCCTACTGTATGACTTTTGGCTGTTAAAGTAAAGTTTTAGCTGTCAATTTCAGTGGGGCCCACTGGTCAAAATAGCCATTGATCGGCGGAATAAAAAAGGCATAGATTAGAACAAAGAGATTAGCATTCGAGAAATAGCTGGACTTCATCTTCTTCCTCGGCCATTATTGCAGAACTTTGAAGAATAAGTTCCAGACATCTGATCTGAAAGTTCTAGAGTTAGCTGTTGACATCCTTACCATCAACAAAAATTTCAGAGACATTTATCTGAGAAAGAAGATGCTGCAAGGTCTAACCCTAGATGCAGCTAATCTGAAAGCTGATTCAAGATAGCTAGTGCCATTTTCACTTGTACCAGCAAGGTCAAAGGAAAACTTTGAAGAAGAAGAAGCAGTAAAGGTCTTAACCTTGCTGCTATATCTGGAAGCTCCATAAAGATAGTTATTGTCATCTTCACCACTAAAAATAAGGTCGGCGTAAATTCTGAGAGAGAAAGAGGTAGCAGTAAAGGGCTAACCCTACCTGCAGTCCTTCACAATTCCAGCTGATCATTTTTAAAGAACATTTCCTTGAAGTTGTGAAGAGGAAAGATTTAAGAAGCAGTGATCTAAAAGCAGGCTCAGAGAACTATTTTTCTGAAGTCAAAGTCAGGGCTAAATACACTCAGTCTAGAAGGGAAGAAGAAACAAAGCAGCTATTCTGCAAGTTACTTCCATCACAAACAAATCTACACTTGTTGTTGTGAAGAAGATAGGACTGAGACTTTCTCAGTTCAGGAAGTAGTAGGCCCAGGGACTATATCTCTGGAGTCAAAGTTGGGCTGAGTTTATCTCTGTCCAGGAAGGTTGCCACAGAGAAATTTCTCTTGTGTCAAATCAACTCAACAACCCACTTCCATTCTGTAGGATCTTTTTAGATCTTAGTTGTAAGCCTGATTTATAAAGGCTGAGTGTAGGGCCTGTGTGCCTGAGGTAGGATTTGGATGCAAATCTGAGTGCAGAGCCTGTGTGCTTGAGGTAAGACTTGGGCCTGAGAGTAGGATTCTACTAGGATCTGAGGTAGGAGAGTCATTCTCTCTAAGAGTAGGACCTTTGGGTCTGATGTTGGATCTAGCTTGGATCTGAGGTAGGGCCTTTGTGCCTGAGCTGTAGGAGAGTCATTCTCTTTAGGTAGGGTTATCCTCCCAGCCTAAGTAGTAGGGCCTTTGGTCCTGAGGTAGGTGATCTTTGGATCACTAAGTTGTAGGGATTTGTGTCTGAGCTGTAGGTCTTGGAGGGTACTGAGTGGTCCTGCGGGATCATGTTGTAAGCTCTTAGGAGCCGAGATTAGAGAAGGTCCTTATCTAATAAGATGTTAGAAAGATGAGAGGGAAAGTGGACGTATCCATAATCTGGGGAACCACTATAAATATTGTGTGTGCTTTGTGTGATTGTCTTGAAAGCAATATATAACTAAAACAAAACACACCAAAATCAAAGATAGTCACAAGAGACTAAGAAACCTATTCACCCCCCTCTAGTTGATTTAGCTATCCTTGAAATTAAAGACTTTCAAGTGGTATCAGAGGGAGGTTGCTCAAAAAGGATATAATAGTCTAAGTAGATCCCCAAGGATATTTTAAAGGTTTATAATTATTGGTTCAGGAGTAAACCATTAGGAGTGGAGCTCAATGGAGCTTCAAGCCTGCAGCAAGGAGAACTTTAGGATTTGGAAAGAGAGGGTCAGGTAGTTCATGGAAGCCTCTGATCCTAGGATCTTTGTAATAGTTCAAGAAGGACCCTTCATCCCCATAAAGGTCTTTATCTTAGATTTATAAGCCCAGACTCCAAAGAGTTATACTGAAATGACTGGAGATGAAATCAACTTTGTAACTATAGAGAAGAGAGCATAAAATATCATTGTAAGTGTCATAGATGACTCCACCTTCCAGAACTTGGTCCACTGTAAGACTGCCAAACAAATGTGGGACACACTAATTGTCATGTCAGATGAAGAATCCTGCCAGAATCAGCCTGGTCCAGAAAAGGTACATTCTCTGTCTAGTTCTTCTTATTGTTCAAATTATGAGACCAGTCTAGATTCCAAAGCATCTCGATCCAGTGATGAAGATGACTTTGACTCTGAGGTAGATGTTAATCAATTGATTGACCAGTATTGTGAAATTCTGGAGGTTTTTAGAAAGAGCAGGAAGTTTGCCAAAACTCAAGCTGAGGAAATTACCTCCCTTCAGATTGCTACTTCCCAGCAAGCTGAGATAGCAACCTAGCTGGATTAGAAGGCTAAGGAAGTCAGCCAACTAAAGGTCATCTCAATCACCCAAATTGAGACTATAAGACAGAAGAACAAGATCATCTTGGATCTTGAAAAAGAAACTCTTAAAGGAGAAAAAGATTGTGGCTAGTTTTTCAAAGCCCAAAATAGTGCTACCACTGATTGACTCCTTTACCACTCAAAAAGATGAGAGAGGCTTAGGGTCTAAGTGGAATTCTAGAGTTGTCCATTCCAGAGGGAAAGGCAAGGCTCCTATAGTGCCTCAGGCCACCTTTCACAAGGTAATCCTCCCTTCCAACAGGTATGGCCAAGACTGCATATATGGTCACTAGAAGAATAAGAATTCTCCTTGTAAGAGTACAAGTGTATCTTACAATGGAATAAGGAAGGGCATGGGTTTGAGTGCACAGAAGGCTCCCCATGAAAAGTCCAAATGGCCCATCATGGACCATTTGTATTTAGTGCTCCAGCCCCTACACTCAAGGAAAAGGCAGTGGCCTATTTTCAGTCTCTTCCAGCAAAAACCCAAACCAAGGGTAAGTCAGTCAGTAAGGCTGACTTGGCTAGATCTAAGGCCATTAATAGCATGTCAAATACAAAGAAGACTGCTGCAATAGAAACTCAGAGTGCGCCAAGTACTTCTACTTGCAGTCTCACCTTTAGTCACGTTCTTGCGGAGAGGAATAAGAAGAATGCTACAACACTCCCCTCTGAATAGGCAGCTAATGATGGCTTACACTTTTCAAAGGCTGTCAGAAGAGGAGATATAACATCCACGAGTGTTAGTGTTGTGGTAAAGTGGGTCACTTTGGCATAGATTGTTGGCACAACCCTAATGTGTCAAGGGAAAGGGTAAGTCTTCATGACATAGCTATTGTTAGTCTTCCTGTCAGAAAATATGCAGGAAGGCATGTGCATTTTTATTCTAATTAGATACTAGGACCCAATAATTATTGGGGTCCTAAGATAAGGTAAACTCTGTTTTATAGGATAGTCCAAGTGCCTATATCCCTATGTGGTATTTGGACAGAGGTTGTTCTAGGAATAAGATTGGAACAAAGAGCCAACTGAAGGATCATACTCCAGTAAAAGATGGATCCAAAGTAAGCTTTGGTGGGTCAGATAGAGGATAGTCCAGACTTAGGACTAGAATAAGGAAGTTATCTCAAGGTTCATACTCTAGTGAGCAATGGACCTAAGATATGCAGTTGTGAAGTTGGTGATGGATAGACAGACCATCAAGATTACTCCTACTGCCAAAAAAAAGACGTTGGAATGATGTTGTGAGCATTTCTAAAGAGGGACAAACTACACAGGCTGTTAGAATCCCTAGGTGATTTGGGCTAGGTTCTCTTCTTATGGTATGACCCATGTTGTATAGAAGGGTCAAGTTTTATGTCTTTCTAGTCTTAGGTCAGTCCTACAGATGGAAGATCAAGGACATGCCTGAAGACAGCTCAAAATAAGCCCTAGAAGAAAATTCTCTAAGTCTGTTCTCAGGTCGACGATCTCTAAGTGAAAGAGAAGAGTTCTGAGGTCAACGATTTGGTCTTACAAGAAAAATTCTGTGGTCTGCAAAGTGTGTAGTTCACTCAACGCTCTCAATGCCAAGGAGCACTCTGCGCCAAAATTGACTCAGCGCCATAGTTCACTCAAAGCCAAAGTTTACTCAGAGCCAAAGATCACTCAATGCTCTCAACGCTATCAATGACTCAACGATCTCAACAACTCAACGCCAGATGTGCTATTATCTAACCACCTTCAGTTTGACCAAGTTCTGAGGTCGACTAATTTCAGATTCTCAGGTCGACAAACTTAGAGCACAGAATCCGTTAGTTTATACAGTGTAGTTGTTCGCAGAGCTCAGGTTGACGAACAGTTTGAGGTCGATGATCTCTGATCTCAGGTCGACGAAAGCTGTTCTCTGGTCGACGAAAACTGTGAGTCATATTGTTATTTATTCTTTCCTTTTGTCTCCTGATTTTATATCTATTATAGGCTGTTAATTCCCTAGGATAATCAATGCACTTATATCCTTTAAATTGAGCTGTTACTGGCAGCGATGATTGTAAATATTTTCCATAAAATTAATTGCTTATATCTCAGGACAGACATAGAATAGAATATATGACAGCATACTTGCTGGCTTTCATTTCCCAGATTTCAACTGAGCATTTATTACTGGTTTTTGAATTCGAACTTGAGTCAGCTATCATTATGATCATCTCTCTGCCAGATATAAGAAGGATAACACTCTTTGATACTGATACAGAAGAAAATACAAGAAAAAGAGTTAGAACAGAAAAAGAGGAGTGCATACAGTTCTCCGAGAACAACATACTCAGCTGCAGCAAAACTTTTCTAGTTTCACTCTAATACATTTCTCTACAGGAAAATAAGTGCTTTTTAGAGAAGAAGAAGAAAGAACATCAATCACAATCAAGAGTCTTTCTTCCTCTCCTTCTTTGTTTCCAGGATCTCAAGTGATAAGAATATTCAATCAGTCAAAGGATCCCTGGAGAGTTGATCTTATAACACAAGACCTTCACCCTAGCAAAGTTTCCCTTCCTGAACAACTGTTAATCTCAGGGGGAGCTTTGACAATATCTGAAGAATTCTCAAGACTTCTCTCATTTGCTTGAGAAAAGAGAAGTCCAAATCAACCTCTCTTCCTCACCTCTGTACAGGGTTTTAATTCCCTTCAAAATTAATCTAGTTGCAAGTCTCCTTCCAAAAGACTTGAGTTGGTTTTTGAGCACCTGATCAAAAGCTCATTGGTGGCAATCACATGATCAAAACCTGTAGTGGATTCCTACCTAGGGTGGCTGAAGAGTGGATGTACCCAAGTTTGGGGAACCACTATAAATTTCTTGTGTTGTCTGTGTGGATGTGATTTTCCTGTGTGCTTGTATTGTGATATATTTTACTGTGTAGCTTAGTTATCTTCTCTCTAGTTCATTTGTTGTACTTATACACTCATACACTTATATCATAGTAATATATTTTACTAAAGACTTTTTAATTCGGCAAAAATCAAAAAGATTTTAATAACTCTATTCACCCCCCCCCCCCCTCTAGAGTTTATCAGATCTTACCCTATCTTTCAAATGGTATTAAAGGTTATCTCTATCCATTTCTTTCAATTGGTATCAGAGGGTATCTCTATCCATTTATTTCAATTGGTATCAGAGGGTGGTTAATCATATCATACAGGCTTACACCTGGATTAACCAAGATCCTCACGATAAACTCTGAATAAGTCTTATTAGTTTCTTTGATTAGATTTTATTTTCTCATATCATGACATAAAACAAGGATTATGCCAGCACCAGACCTCCAGTTTGCAACTTGCAAAAGTTTGGGATCTGGAAGGCAAGAATCAAGCTTTATATGAACTCTATTGATGAGGACATCTTTAATTTTATCTTGACAGTACCACAAGCTCCAATGGCCTCTACTTCAACTCCAGTAAATCTCAGTACAATGCCTCCTCCAGATCAAACTGATGCACATAAGAAAGCCACGATTGCTGATGCCAGAGCTATGAATATACTATCCCAAACTATGTCAGATGATATATTTAAGAAAGTTGCTGAATGTACATCTGCCAAAGCCATTTGGGATTCCCTCAACCAAATAGTAGCAGGCTCTGCTGATGAGAGGAAGGATAGAGGATCCAACCTCATATCTCAATATGAGAATTTCAGGAAAGATAAAACAGAATCTGTCGAGGGAATGTACAACAGGCTGAGCTCCATCATCAGTGAGCTCAGAACATTAACAAGGAAATTACTCCGACTGAGGTCAATGACAAGATGCTTATGTGCTTCCCTAGCACATGGGACTCCAGAATCTGGCCCATAAGAGAAGCCAGAGGCATGGCTGAAATTTCAACAGAATCTCTGCTTGGAAAGCTCAAATCTTATGAGCAATTGATCAAGTCAAGAGAAGCTGCAGTTGAACCAAAGGCTTCAACACCTACCAGGAAGGAACATAATTTAGCATTCAAAGCTACAGAAGAATCTCCCAGCTTGCCAGCCAATGAAGATCTTATGAGTCTCTTTGCTAAGAGATTCTATAAAATGGCAAGGAAGGACTTCATGAGGAAGCCTTCAAGGAATGAAGATAAACCCAGGTATGATAAGACCCCTTCAAAATAGGTTGTCTGTTTTGGGTGCAGGAAACCTGAACACTTCATCTCTGAATGTCCAAAAGTCCGAAAGAAGGATAGAAGGCAAGAGAAGGATTCAAGAAGACATCAGCACAGCAAGGCCTCCTCCAGCAAGTACAAAAAGAAGAAGGGCTTTGTAGCTGAAACCTGGAGTGATAATGAAGATGAAACATCCTCCTCCAGCTCCAATGAGGATGATGTAGAAGATAAGAAGGCAAGGAAAGTTTGCCTTATGGCAATAGATGCTGGAAGCAGCAGATCAGATTCAGAAGAATCAGATGATGAAGAATTCCTCTCTTAAGAGGATCAGGTAATTACTTCATATGACTCTCAATCTAAAGAATTTCAATCTGAATTTAAACTCTTGTGTTTAGACCTAATAGGATCTGAGAAGGAAATCAAACTTCTCAGGGAAAAACTTTTAGAACAAGAAAAAATCATTACTTAAAATGATAAGTTAACTAAAGAATTAAGCTTAGCTAATCAACAAATAATTTTTCTGAAATCTGAATTAAGACTAAGGAACTAGAAGAATCCTTGAATGGTAGAAGTTTACAACTGTTAGACAGAACTAGCATAGTTGATACAAGATTTAATAATAACAAACTAGGATTAGGAGCCTCATCTAGTGAACCAATCCTAATTCAGAAAAATCAATTATCAAAACCTATTAATTTTATCTCTGAAAATGATAAGAAAAATACTGAACATGTAGAGAAGGTTAATGAAGTTCTTAAATAACTAGAACTAAAGAAAATCAATCAGAAAAATAAAAGAAAACATAACTTTGTTCAGTATATTTCGTCGAACTCAGAATGATGAAATGGGTATGGTTCGTCGACCTTAGAATGACGAACCCTGAATGCAAATAATAATATAAACTATTCTTCGAACTGGGATCGATGAAACCAGTATGGTTCGTCGACCAGAGATCGATGTTTCTAGGGATCTAAGAATGGATACCTCCATTCTTCGAGCAGAGATCAAAGAACTCAATCCAGATCGTCGAACTCAGGTCGACGAACACACTCAAATTTGTCAAACTCAGTTCATAACCAGAGTAACCTAAAAACTGATAAATACTTTAATCCCTTTAGTCAGTGGGTCATACCACCTAGAAGGTATCATCCTTTAGGTTATAAGGATCAACCTGAATGTTCATTTATTTCAAGTTTCAGTTATGATAAACAACAAGGACCCAAGGTAACCTAGGTCAAAAATTGCTAATCTTCTTTTTTGCAGGTAGAAGAGAATCCTGTCACTCAAAACAAGTGGTACCTGGATAGTGGTTGCTCTAAACATATGACAGGTTGCAAGAAATGCCTAATCAACTATAAAGCCAAGACTGGACCTAAAGTAATCTTTGGGTACTCAGGCTTTGGACTGATAGAAGGCTATGGAGAATTCAACTATGGAGCTGTCACATTCAAGAAGGTGACCTATGTAAATGGTCTTAAGCATAATCTGATATCAGTAAGTCAACTATGTGATACAGGTTATCAAGTAAGCTTCACTAACTCTTTATGTCTTATTTCTTTAAACAACACAACTATTTTAACAGGAATTAGACAAGGCAACAACTACTTAGTAAATTTTGAATTAGCTAAATCTAAAATTTGCTTATTCAATTCTGTTAGCATTCAAACTAGCTTATGACACAAAAGACTAGGACATGTAAACCATAAGAATATAGCTAGGTTATCTAAGGACAATCTTGTTAGAGGTTTACCTTCTGGTCCCTACAAGAAGGAAGGCCTCTGCAGGGCTTGTTAACTAGGCAAGCAAACTAAATCTAGTTTTAAATCCATTAATAAGAGTGATTCACCTAGAATCTTGTACTTGCTCCATATGGACCTTTTTGGCCCTATTGCAGTACAAAGTCTAGGAGGAAAGTCTTATACATTAGTTATTGTAGATGACTTCTCCAGGTTCACATGGGTTTTCTTTTTGTGAACTAAGTCAGATACTTTTAAGGTTCTCACATATTTTCTCAAGAACATACAGATTGAGTACTCTGCTCAATTGCATTAATCAGAAGTGATCATGACACTGAGTTTAAATCTCTTCTTATGCTAGAGTTCTATGAGATGGAAGGTATCAGACATTATTTCTCAGCTCCTAGAACTCCTCAACAAAATGGGGTAGTTGAAAGGAAGAATAGGACACTCATTGAAGCTACAGGTATATTGCTTGCAGATGCTTACATGTCTCTTTCCTATTAGGCAGAGGCAGTAAGCACATCCAATTATGTCCTTAATAGAAGACTAATACATAAACTAAAGCTTAAGACTCCCTATGAACTACTCAAAGAGAAGAAACCTATAATAATCTATTTTAAAGAATTTGGATGTATATGTTATATTCACAATAATAACAAGAAACATCTTAGAAAGTTTGAAGCTAAGGCTGCAATGGGAATTTTTCTAGGATATTCCCAAGTCAGCAAGGCATATAGGGTATTGATATCCAACAGAATCAGCATTTGTGTTAACTGGATTTTGAGATATATAAAAGGTTGTCCAGATCTAGGCCGCTGGTATCCAACAGAATCATCATTTATGTTAACTGGATTTTTTGATGCTGATTATGCTGGATGCAGAGTATATAGGAAAAGAACCTCTGGAACTTGTCAGTTCCTTGGTGACAGACTTGTATCTTGGTTCTGTAGAAAGCAAACATTTGTTTCAATATCCACTATTGAAGCTGAATATATGGCTGCAAGCAGTTGCTGTTCATAGATTTTGTAGATACAAAACTAACTACTTGATTGTGGTATCAACTTAAATAATTCAACTATTCTATGTGATAATACAAGTGCTATTTCAATTGCACAAAATCCAGTATTGCATTCTATAACAAAGCATATAGACATTAGACATTATTTCATTAGAGATTGTGTTGACAAACAAAAGATTAAACTTGAATTTATCTCTACTAATTTGCAAAGAGCAGATATATTCACTAAGCCATTGGACTCATCCAAGCATCTGTTCTTTATCAATCAGCTTAGTATGATAAATGGTCAGGATTTAATCTAATGCTCTGTCTGTGGTCAAAGAATTGTCTCTATTCATCGACCTGAGATCGATGAACTGATAACTGTTCTTGAGATTTTTCGTCGACCTGAGATCGACGAAATCTCTTGGTGAAGCAATTTCGTCGACCAAGAACGACGAAAACTATTTCTGGAAATTTTTTGAGAACGACAAAAATTGTCCCTTCTTCGTTCTGAGATCGACGAATACATCCCTTAATGAATTTTTCATCGACCTGAGATCGAAGAATTTCTTTATTTCGCCGGGCTGAGATTATCGATTCATATTCTGAAAACCTTTTATAGGCTTTCTTCTTCAACCTCAATCCCGCGCTTTCAGAATTCCCCTCCTGCACTTGATTGCTTGTTTCCTTTTGCAGATGCTTTCATTCTCATTCAACCTAAGCTTCAGTAATGGCCGAAAGTGGATTAGCTGGCATAAAGTTCGATATGGGTTTTGACATTGACTTCGATTTGTTCCTGCAATCTGATAAGATTTTCTTGGACATTCTGCAATTATATGGGGAACAGAAACTGAAGCAGTTCATGACAAGCAGAATAACATTGCATGCAACTAAAATTAGGGAATAGGTATTTTCATCAACACCCTCAGAAGAAGAGATGTCTGGACTCATCAGCGGGACAAAGGCCACTCTCTCTCCCTCTATTATTTCTGAAATTTTTTGTTTCGATAATGGAGAAGAGGAAATAGATTTGGATGATGAAAAGTTTGCAAACATGCATGTTGTTATGGGTCACTCCGGCGGAAACCCTAATTAATTGCTTAAAAAGAACTTATCGCCTGCATACAAGTTTCTTGCAAATGTAGTAGGGAAAGTGATGTTTGCGAAGCACACGGCCCATGACTACATCTCCAGGCAGCAGTTTCTTGTGATGGCTACTCTGGTGAACAAAAAGAAAATCAATTGGGGACAGACTCTGTTTGATCTCATAAGGAAGAGAAATAATAAGAAAGAGGTATGCTATGCACGGGTCTTAGGCCTGTTTCTGAAGGAAAAAGCTGATGAACTCCTGGTCTCCCAGACCATGTTCATCAATGCTTCTAAGAGGCTCTCATCTGCCCTCTTTGGCAGATGGGAGAGGACCATCTCTAAGCCCTCCAAGGAGAAGCCATCAGCAGGTGCTTCAGAGAATACAAGGGTGGTAACAACCACTCCCTCCTTGGATGAAGAAACTCTGCCCCCTGCCTCTCCAGCTGTTTCTTCACCACCTCCTCCAGCCTCTCCTATTCATAACCCCACACCTCCTAACTCGCCACTACCACAATATTTGGCCAACATTTCTACATCCTCTCTATTATCCATCCCTACATTTGACCTCCTCAATGAGTCATCTCCTCCCCATTCTCCAGATAACAGAGCCTCACTAGAAACTCCCTCATATTCCCCATCTCTGTCTCCTCCCAACAACATAGATACCCCTATGCCAGATCTTATCCAATAACTCATACCACCATCTGTCATTCCCCCTCCAACCCCAGACAATGCATTCTTCCATACCCTCATATCTCATCTTACTATTATCCTCAAGAAGCTCATTGCTGATGAGATTTCCCCCCTAGTCACCTCCATAACCACTCTCACTAACTCGCTTGCCTCCTCTTCCCCCATCCCTTCTTCAATCAAAGGTATGGCCTCATAACCTTTTGAAGCCATGCAGGGGGAGTTGTTCTATGAAGAAGCTCTTGTATCAACAACAGTTCCAGAAGTTGCAGAAGAAGTCCCTGCAACAGCAATAACTCAAGTAGAAGCAGCAATAGCAACAGCAGCAGTAGTTTATTGTGAGATGGTTGAGGCTATGCCAGAAGTTCTGACTGGTGGATATTGTGTCATACATCCATCAGTAGATCTGGATAGCATTCTTTCTGATTTTGATTTATATTTCATTAATATTTTTCCAATTGTTGATTTATATTTCTTTTAATATCATCAAAAGCCATTGTATGCTATACTCCACCTGCTTCTAAAGAGGTGATAGCCACAATCAGGGCTAGTTGTGAGACAAACCCTGCTCTAGAATCTGAGATTGTTGAAATGATTTCTGAAGAATCTGAGGATAACTACATGACTGATCCAGTGCCTCCTGTTCTTTATCCAACTCCAATCCAAGTTCCAAGGATTTCCTCTCTTCCTTCTAGAGTATCTACTGAATAGCTCAAAGAGATTGATGCTTTATACAATTTTGATAGTGAAAGAAGTGAGGAAATCAACAGTGATGATTCCCCCAAAACCAAGATGAGGAAATTAAGAAAGAAAGCACCTGTCTCTACTCCCAATCCACATAATGATACTCCATATTATATCAGGCACAACATTGAGCCTTATCCTAATATGCCCCAATGGATGAGAATGTCAAAGAATGAGATGAAATCAGAGAATAAATCTAAGAAGAACCCTCCTCCTCCTCCTCTAAGGTTTCACAGGAGAGATCCTCCACCTCCTCCTCCTCCAGGTGCAGGATCCGCCAGCAGTGGCCAGCAAAAATTTTCCAGCAGCACCAAAACCTATCAGAGATAAGGAAGATCTTCTCAATCTTCTAGAGGCAGTCAGCACCAAAACAGACATCAGCCCTCCTCTAGAAGTTCATATAATGCTCAGCAGTTTGCCCCCAAGCCAACATTCTCTCCTCTTCCATCTCCTAGCAAAGCCAACAGCCTTGAAGGACCTCTAATTAAAGCCTATGATCCTGAGACTAGCCCAACTACCCGAATGGCTAGATTCAAAGAATCCGTGGCTCTCTCTCAGATAAGGCAAGCCAGAGAAAGAGGTCAGGATCCTTCTCAAATCTCAACAATGTCAAGCTATAGGAAGAAGGAATTTGAAAGATATCAAGTTGGAAGGTTGTTTAATGCTGAAGAATACATGCATCTATATCCTGAAGCTGTTGTTCCAAGAACTACCTCTCAAAAGGCACTTGGGGATGCAGATATGACTATGACACTGAAACAAGCACAAGATCCTAACAAAGTAATTTAATTTGCTAAATCTTCTGATTCTCCCAAGGACATTTAGGTTATTTATTTTCTGTCTCTATTTTTGTTTGTGAACAATTTGGGTGCATAGCCTTATAAAGGTGCCGATAGCTTATTTACTCTATCAGTTATCTCAGTTTTATGCTATGCTTATTTCATTTTGTTCTGTGATTTTTCTTAATTTTGTTTGAAGTAACCTCACCCAAATAAGGGGAGATTGTTGGAATCCCTAGGTGATTTGGGTTAGGTTCTCTTCTTAGGGTGTGACCCATGTTGTATAGAAGGATCAAGTTTTATGTCTCTCTAGTCTTAGGTCAGTCCTATAGATGGAAGATCAAGGACATGCCTGAATACAGCTCAAATCAGCCCTAGAAGAAAATTCTCTAAGTCTGTTCTCAGGTCAACGAACTCTAAGTGAAAGAGAAGAGTTCTGAGGTCGACGATTTGGTCTTAGAAGAAAAATTTTGTGGTCTGCGAAGTGTGTAGTTCACTCAACGCCAAAGATCACTCAGCGCCAAAATTGAATCAACGCCATTGTTCACTCAAAGCCACTCAGAGCCAAAGATCACACAACGCTCTCAACACTATCAATGACTCAACGCTCTCAATGACTCAACGCCAGATGTGCTATTATCTCAACACCTTCAGTTTGACCAAGTTCTGAGGTTGACTAATTTCAGATTCTCAGGTCGACAAACTTAGAGCACATAATCCGTCAGTTTATGCAGTGCAGTTGTTCGCAGAACTCAGGTTGAAGAACAGTTTTGAGGTTGATGATCTCTGATCTCAGGTCGATGAAAGTTGTTCTCTGGTCGACGAAAATTGTGAGTCATATTGTTATTTATTCTTTCCTTTTCTGTCTCCTGATTTTATATCTATTATATGCCGTTAATTCCCTGGATAATCAATGCACTTATATCCTTTAAATCGAGCCATTACTGGGAGCATTGATTGTAAATATTTTCCATAGAATTAATTGCTTATATCTCAGAAAAGACATAGAATAGAATATATGATAGCATACTTGCAGGTTTTCATTTCCCAGATTTTGGCTGAGCATTTATTACAGGTTTTTGAATACAAACTTGAGGCAGCTATCATTCTGATCATCTCTCTGCCAGATACAAGAAGGATAACATTCTTTGATACTGATACAGAAGAAAATACAAGAAAAAGACTTAGAACAGAAAAAGAGGAGTGTATACAGTTCTCAGAGAACAACACACTTAGTTGTAGCAAAAGTTTTCTAGTTTTTCTCTAATACATTTCTCTGTAGGAAAATAACTACTCTCTAAAGAAGAAGAAGAAAGAACATCAATCACAATCAAGAGTCTTTCTTCCTCTCCTTCTTTGTTTCCAGGATCTCAAGTGACAAGAATATTCAATCAGTCAAAGAATCCCTGGAGAGTTGATCTTATAGCACAAGACCTTCAACCTAGCAAAGTTTCCCTTCCTGAACAACTGTTAATCTTAGGGGGGGCTTTGACAATATCTGAAGAATTCTCAATACTTCTCTCATTTGCTTGAGAAAAGAGAAGTCAAAATCAACCTCTCTTCCCCACCTCTGTACAGGGTTTTAATTCCCTTCAAAATTATTCTGGTTGCAAGTCTCCTTCCAAAAGACTTGGGTTGGTTTTTGAGCACCTGATTAAAAGCTCATTGGTGGCAGTCACCTGATCAAAACCTGTAGTGGATTCCTACCTAGGGTGGTAGAAGAGTGGATGTACCCAAGTTTGGGGAACCACTATAAATTTCTTATGTTGTCTGTGAGGCTGTGATTTTTCTGTGTGCTTGTGCTGTGATATATTTGCTGTGTAGCTTAGTTATCTTCTCTCTAGTTCATTTACTGCACTTATACACTCATACACTTATATCATAGTAATATATTTTACTAAAGACTTTAATTTCGCAAAAAATCAAAAAAAATTTATTAACTCTATTCACCCCCCCCCCTCTAGAGTTTATCAGAGCTTACCTTATCTTTCAAAAGGTATCCGAGGTTATCTCTATCCATTTCTTTCAATTGGTATCATAGCTTATCTCTATCCATTTCTTTCAAAGGCAATGGATAAAGATTAGTTAGATCTAAAGTTCAAGATGTCTGAGTGGTGGGACAGAATACTGCTGCCACATTAGCAGAATAGCGAGGAGAAGAACAAACTGGCTGCACTAATCATAGAGTGAAGTACAGGAAGCAGCTCTTCTAAGAGTAGTAAGAAAGAGGCACTTGATCCGCAGCTGAAAAGGCTCACTCTACAGACACACTATCAAGTGATATATAGAAAAGACTTTCAAGTCAAGTGGTATCATAAGCTAAATTGATGAATGAAAATCATGAAGACAGAATCTGTGCAAATAATGAGGTGAGACTGTCATACTAAGATGCTCCTACTGATGGGGAGCATGCTTATTCAAGGTTACTGGACAAGCTTGAGTCTTACCTAGAGTACCTCCAACACATAATAGGTCATCAATACTGCTGAAGTTCAGAATGTCTCTTTGGACAATGCTAAGATTGAGGGGGAGATTCTAAGATATCTCCCTGCTTAAGATAATAAGAGTGTCATTGAAATGACTATAAATGCTTCAAATAATAGTGATCTATCTGGATGAAGAGATAGATCAGGCCAAGATCTCTCCGTCCTATTTGAAGAGTCTCCTGTACTGAAGAAATTATAAAGGGGGGAGGAGGCAATGAGAGATTGGCCATGATAAAGGGGGAGTATGCTGTGCAAGAAGAGATGGTATACAAAAGAGTCAAAATAGTCCATGTGGTATACAACCAACTCAAACAGTCAGGTGGTATAAAGAAGATGAAAGATCAATAATATCCACTAATACCAAATATAAATAAGGTATTCTTCAGATACCACTTGATGGATATCTCTGATTAACTCTAGAGGGGGGGGGGGTGAATAGAGTTAATGAAAGTCCTTTACACTTTTTGCAGAATTGAAATTTGTCTTAAGTAGAATATGTTATTACATATATGTGTAGAGTGATTAAGTGCAGCTATAACCAAAGATAAATAAACTAAGCTATACAGAGATTATCACAGCACAAGCAACAGAGAAAACACAGCAAGCACAGACGACACAAGAGAATTATAGTGGTTCCCCCAACTGGATACATCCACTCTTCTACCACCCTTGGTAGGAATCCACTACAGAGTTTTGATCAGGTGCCTACACACCAATGAGCTTTTGATCAGGTGCTCAACAAATTAACCTCAAGTCTTTTGGTTAGGAGACTTGCAACCAAGAATAATTTTGAAGGGAATTAAAACCCTGTACAGTGGGAGGGGGTGAGAGAGGTTGATTTGAACTTCTCTTTTCTCAGACAACTGAGAGAAGTCTTGTGGATTCTTTGTCAGCAAAGCTCCCCCTGAGATTTGTAAGATAATAGGGAGTGGATGCTTGCTTCAAGGCCGATAGGTCTTCTTGCTGAAAGACCAAAGCTTCAGGATCCTTGATTGATAGAAATGATTGTCACTTAGATCCAAGCTTCAAAAAAATAGAAGGAAGAAAAGACTCAAGATACTGATGGTTGTTCTTTTCTTCTTCTGCTTCAAAGATCAGTAATGTCTGCACAAAAAATATGTTAGAGAATCTCAAAGCTTTTTCTCTGATGGCGTTGAGTGAAAAAAAACTGCGTTGGCTCTGAGTGTCAATATGTTCTTTTCTTCCTTGCTTGCTTTTTGAATATCGTTTTCTTCCGAGAGAATTAGAGAGTAGAATAGCAGCAAATCCGCACATCCAAAAATTCAAATTCCTGCAATTAATGATTAGCAGAAATCTGGGAAGGAAAATGCCAAGAATGTTAATTGAATATTCTTTTCCCCAACTGTCCTGAGATATTAGTCAATTAATTTACTGATGAAAACCATAATTAATGCTGCCATGTAACGGCTATAATAAGAGCATTAATTACTCAGTAAAATGAAGACTAGAATAGAAATGAGACAGTATAAGGAAAGAATAAGACACAACATTCTTACAGTTTTCGTCGACCGGAAAATGCCTTTCGTCGACTTGAGATAAGAAATTATCGACCACAAAAACTGCATTCTTCGATCTGAGCTCTACGAACAAACTTCTTCACAGAAAACTGGCTGAGTCTGGGTTGGAAGATCGTCGAGCTTAGAACTGACTAATCAGAAATATCGTCGTTCTTAGAACTGAATAACTTAGCCAAAATCACAGACCATAAAACCTTCCTCTTAACAGATTTGTCGACCACAGAACTCTTTCACTTTCAACAGAGTTAGTCGACCTGAGCTCTATGAACGTCGAGCTTAGAGAGATGTTAAGTTCTTTGATCTGAGCTCGCCAAACGTCAAGCTGAGGTTGACGAACGTCGACCTGAGAAAGAACTATAACTACAAACTTCTAAGGCTGATTCTCTAAGCTGTCTTCAGGCTGGTCCTCGATAGGCCAACTTTGTAGGACTGACCTAAGACTAGAAGACAAATACTTGACCCTTTCTATACAGCATGGGTCTAATCCTAGATAGTAAACCTAGCCCAAATCACCTAGGGGTTCCAACAGAAGAGACATGTGCCACCAGTGGTATACAGTACACATTGTCTATTTTCCTAATCAGGCTTGTGTGTGTCTCAAGATAGCTATAGCCAAAGGAAAATCTGTTACTAAAGAAGTGGAAGAGATCTGGCTCAGCAAGAAAATACTTTTAAGTGGTTGGTCACTGGAAGAAATCTGACTCAGTAAGGAGAGGAAGCATTGGAAGAACAAATCTTCTTCCTCCTGGTATCACAAGGAGGATCACAACAAATCTGGGAAGATTCTCTTCAAAGGAGACAAGTATGATCCAAACCCAAAAGACATATTTCTTCTAACATAATATGTTATTGTTGTAGAAGGGCTAGGCATATCAGTGCTGACTGCCCAGTCAAATGAAAGGAGAACTGGTGAGAAGAAGCACCTCCATCACATGGTGCAAGGAAGATAGGAAAAGCAAGGATGGAACTTGTATATTCCAAGAGAGAAGGCTGATGTCATTGGAGCAGGAAGAAACAAACTAGTCTTGCAATCTCAACTCCAGAATCAGATCAAATATCAGTTAGGAGCTACTATGCTCATCTGTTATGGATCCAACATCAGCTCCATAAAATCAATTCCATAACCTCCAGATAAGTAGAACTCCTTTATATTGATATTCTACTAGTGTAATCTAAATTGCTAGGAATCCTGTCTCTTATAGCAGGACTATACATATGAAGATTAAGTATCAGTTAGTTAGGGAGCATGTGAAAAAGGAAGAACTCTATCTTGAGTTTGTCCCAAAGATAAGCTAGTGGATGATATCTTTACTAAGCCACTTGATGAAGTCAAGTTCAACACCTTCAAGTTGGGTATGTTGAACTTGGTATAGCTTCAATTGCTCCATATAATATTTCTGTTGCAAAACTCACCCTTCCTGTAGGAAGACAAGTCTTCAAAATGGTATCAAGATTGTAAGGTCTGACATTTGATATCAATACTCTCAAGTGATATCAAGTGGTATCAAGGCCAGATGGACTCAAGTGTCCAGTAAAGAGAATGACTGTAGATGCTCCAGTTGAGGAGGAGTAAATCCAGAAGTTGCAGGAACAAGTTTAACTTCTTGCTAAGTAGCAGCCAGCAACTGCAGTGGATCAAGAATCATCACAGCTGATCAGTAGGTCCTCAGGACTATGCACAGTCTGAGGGGGAGATCAACCCTAGTGTATGTAAGACCCCAATTTTTTTCTTTTCAGACACCGGGGTCTTAGGCCCAGAACCACCGCCTTGCGGTGACACCTTCGCACCCGGGAAGGTCGTCACTACTAAACGCCGATCCTGCCGGCCAAATCGATCACAACTGTAGCAATAAAAAAAGCAAGTCCACAGAAATCACACATGAATAGAAAAATAATCTCCACGAAGGGAGTGTCCACAGATAGAAAATATAACAGAAATCTCGGGCTTATGCCCGGTACATCATGTCCTCACTAAAAATCGCTCATCGCGGAAGCAAACTAATATAACCACTAGTGGTCGAGACTTACAGTCCCTGTTGTCTGGACTCCGGTACTAGACTGTACGATCTCCAAGCGTGTCGACCTCCGGGGCTGCTCCTCTATGTTGGGCTTCGTGGTCCCCTAAAATTATGTGGTTCGAAAACCATTAGTCTAAAAGACTTAGTCCTATCATCCCCCACCCCTTCCCCCATGGCTCCTAGGCACCGAGCAGGGAGAAGGAAAGGGAAGGACATAAAAGTGGAGAATATCAAATAGCAGATGGCAGCGTAACTAAACTAGTAGTTCTAAGATATAAAAGATGGTAATAATGATTAAAAATTTGAATAAGAAAGTAACCTTAACTTATGTGATTTCACATAAGCTAAGGGATCTCTTGCAGGGCTCCTATCGTATAAAAAGTCCCATACTGATTTATACGATAGGGTGTCGGTTTTACTAGCAGGCTTAAATATATAGTACAGAATGAGAACCTTGACTTATAAGTACGCTCGCGCGAACTTATAAGCCAAGGGGTCGTTTTGCAGGGCCTAATGTATAGAGCGTCCCATACCACTTATACATTAGGTGTCAGGTTATATGCAATGGTTATGCTATGAAATATAATAATGCCATGATGTGGACATGCAAGTGCAACTCACCCACTCGACTCTGTGTACACAGACCTTTAGTTCCCCCTTTCGGAGCCGTTACCTCCCAGGATACCTCCGTAGTGACAAACGTAAGTGGTGGGTTGGGCCTCGCCCACCTCTAAACAAGTAAAGCACTACCGGTCAGACCTATCGTACGCCTCAATGCTTGGTGCACAAAGCGGACTCCTGCGTACTCTTGCCGGCTGGCGCACCGGACTTCTGTTGGCGAAGTGCTAACCACACTTGCCGAGTCGACGTATTGGCGTCGGTGCATCGACCCTCCAATACCGAAGACCCACCACCATATACCTTTTATGCACATGCAATAGTTATGAGTCCAACCAACAACCAAGCCAAAGCTCCCCGGACTATCCCGTCCGTCAACAACCGAGCCAAAGCTCCCCGGACTATCCCGTCCGTCATAATCAACAACCGAGCCAAAGCTCCCCGGACTATCCCATCCGTCAATAATCAATCGAGCCGAAGCTCCCAACTATCTTCCTGTGCTATCTGTGTTTGTGAAATGTGCATCCCTAATTACTATGTTACTCTTTTCGGTTTGTTAATACAGTTTACGTTAACCCAGGACTGCCCCCGGCATACCCCGTGAAGGGCTCTCAAAGGGCACTAAGAACTATGATGGTAGCTGAAGCCCATCGTTCCCTTTCGCAAGACACTTATTATTATTGGTTGATTCCCTTAACCCATTCCCTTCTCATATTACTGTGGGCTATTCCTAAGGTGATTTTGACTCTTACTCTCCTCGGGGAAGACGATCTTTCGTCGAACCCGAACACCTCTAAACTCTAGCCAAACCATTTCTCACTACTCTTCCTATCCTTCTATTATGAAATCATCCACATCTATCCACCCAACCAAAATGGCTAACTCCAACAACTATCCCAGATCATGTCCTATTGCAATTTAGCAATTTTGCTATATGCAGGCCAACCTAGACGATACGTTGAACCGGATAGGAGATATTCTAAATAATCATCTGAATGCCCTAAATTATTTTCTGGAGACTTATCATGACACAAATGGACTAAATCCAGAAGATTATAATTTTCCTAATTATTCTGATATTTAATTAATTTTCCGTAAAGCTTCTAAGGGCTACCAATTGAACATGAAGTGCACTTTTCAGATATGTATAAAGCTTAATAAAATCATGATAAATTATAAACAACCATTTAATATAAATCCAAGATCTAAAAATTTTTCAAGTATTCTAAGGACTCTAATTTAAATTGAGAATAAATCCTTTTTCATTTTATTAATGAAGTAAGTGCAATAAATAATCATCCAAAAGTTCTTAATTAATCTTCTAGAGCAGATACTGTCCTAAAAATATCAGTGGCAAAATTTCATAATTCGTTAATGGGTATTGAGCTCTAGAATAAATATTTACTAAAATATTAAAGAGCTATATTTGTGAAATAAGTATTGTAAATATTCTCCTAAAAATCATGAATAAAATTATACATCTAGATATTGATATGAAAACATCATTGGCCAGGTTTCATAATTTTCCAGTAAGTAATTTGCTCTAAATGATTTATTGTCCATAATTGCCCTTTTGAAAACTTGTGAAGGAAGTGCTAGATATAGTCAACTAAAATTTATAATAAAAATCAGGGATATTAATTTAGACATAAAGCATCTTCTGACCAAGTTTCATCAGATTCAAATGAACATAGTATCAAAATAATTATATCACCAGTTTGAGCAAATTGTTACTTAACAAATTATGTACTTGAAATATAATCCATAAAACCCTAATAAAGCTACTAAGGTTGCTTCCTAGTCTAAAACCTACCCCACCCAAGTTTCACAACCTTTAACTAAGGTTTAGTGACTGTGCTTTCAAAGTTGAGCTTCTACTCAAAATTAGGATTAGGGTTTTGAGGTGCCTACCTGCCTCCAAATCCTCTAAGACTCCTTCCAGAGGACTTAAGTTATGCTAACATTAACTCTACTGAGTTTCAAGGTCATACAAGGGCATTTGCCCCTATGTCCTTCACATCTCTCAAAAACCCTTCCTTAAGGTTTGAGTTTGAACCCTAGGGTAAATCAACCCTAAATCACATCATTTTCCTTAAGAGGGTGACATTATCCATGACAAGTCAGTGTCCAAAATTTCAGCCTCTGTTGAGGTGATTTTACCATCCAAAACCCAAAGCACACTCCTTGACCAATTACCCTTCATTAAGGTAGAATTATGGTTAGGTCATTACCTACCCAAAACACCTCCAATTAAGGTGAAATTTTATTCAAATCCCAACAATGATGCCAGGGACCACTCACCAAGATTTGGGAGGGTTTGGAGGTCATTATCCCACTTAATTAAATTCTCCTAGTATTATTAAATAAAAATAAAAACTTTAGGAAAAGTATCTCCAAAAATTTTCATTTTTGGACAGACCATAGGTATAGCTAAGATAGGTCCCCTGCCCAAATTTCAGGTCATTTGGACAAGGGATGAAGAGTGAGCAAGTATTTTAATCTCAGGGTAGCCCTAGGTATAGGTCCCACCAAAATGGGTGCTGTGGTCAAACCACTTACCCAAATGAGTTCAAACAAATTTTGAATTAAACTACACTTCACTGGCTACAAGTTTATGTTGACCACTTTCTAAGGTTTAGCCCCTAAAGGCCTTAGTTTTCTGTTCTAAAGTGATGCATCAAAAGTCATTAATTCACAAGCAATAAATATTATAATAAGTTTAATAATACTGTTCATCTTCTTCTTCCAAACAGAGCCTGTAAAACTAATAACCTGTAGCTTTCCAGGTGGATTTCCCGTCCACCCAGCCAACTCCCTGGCCGGCCACCACCACCACCACCTCTGTTGAGGTGGGGGCTATCGCCGGGTTGCGGCACGGCCGCCGGAGGGGTGTTTTCCGGCGAACCCGACCACCCATTTTTTGGAAAAATCATGGGAAACTTCACCCGATCCAGCTCTTTTAAGCCCGATTTTCTCTCCTAATAACTTCTAGATCTATCCATAGAAGAAGAGGTAGAGGAGGACCTTTTTGGCGGCCTGAAGTCGGGAGGATCGCCGGAATGCCATGGTGGTGGTGGTGGTCAAATTTCTGCAACAACACAATGAACTCCTTGGCTCCTTCAGATAATGTGTGGAGTTGGATACTTAGAGTTCAGCTCATCTTTTTAGATGAAAAAGAGGGTGTTAGGTGGCTGTAGTAAGCTTGGCCATTTTTGGTCTTTAGTCAAAGTTGACGGCCATGGTGGGTGGGGGATGAAGCATGATCTTCATGGCTGAAAGCAGTCAAATATCATTTGGCTGAAATCTCTTAGTCTTAGTGAATTGAATGAGGGTGGTTGGGGAGGGGAAGGATGAGTCCCAAAGAGTTTTGCTCCCTTCTCTAAGTTGCTGCCATGGCCGGGGGAGGTGGTTCTAGCAAGAGAGTGGGCCCTTGACCTCCTAGGCCATGCATGGCATAAACTCCATATTTCTCTCTCTTCATTAACCGGGAATAGTGCTGTCACGGGCGTGTCGCATGGTGACACGGGCGTGTCATACCCATGACCTGCTCTGGTTGGGCCGGGCTATGATGACTGAAGTATAACGACAGGGCACAGGCGTGTACTGTTGAACACGGGCATGTATAAGCTAACACGGGCGTGTTATCTGATTCAGCCAAACCAGCCAACATGCTGAAGTTTTGCCAGAAATTGTCTAAGTACAGTGGCGTTGAGTGAGCTGAGTTCACTCAGCGCCATTTACTCTATGGCGGTGAGTGAGCTCAGCTCACTCAACGCCATAAATTTTATGGTAAGACGGCTTTGAGTGAGCAGAGCTCACTCACCGCCATTTACTCTATGGCGTTGAGTGAGCTCAGCTCACTCAACGCCATAACTTTCATGGCAAGACGACGTTGAGTGAGCAGAGCTCACTCAACGCCATTTACTCTCTTGCATTGAGTGAGCTCAGCTCACTCAACGCCATAACTTTGATGGCAAGACGGCTTTGAGTGAGCAGAGCTCACTCAACGCCATTTACTCTATGGCGTTGAGTGAGCTCAGCTCACTAAACGCCATAACTTTCATGGCAAGACGGCGTTGAGTGAGCAGAGCTTACTCAACGTCATTTACTTTATGGCGTTGAGTGAGCTCAGCTCACTCAATGCCATAACTTTTATAGCAAGACGGCTTTGAGTGAGCAGAGCTCACTCAACCCCATTTACTCTATGGCGTTGAGTGAGCTCAGCTCACTCAACGCCATAACTTTCATGGCAAGACGGCGTTGAATGAGCTCTTCTCACTCAACGCCATTTACTCTATGGCGTTGAGTGAGCTCTGCTCACTCAACGCCATACCTTATATTGCAAGACGGCGTTGTATTGGCCCTTGGAGGTCACTTGACCCTTAACCAGGGAACTTTGACCACCCTAGGGCTAGAGTTGACTTTGGTCAACTTTAGCCTTTTTGGTTGACCCCAATGGGTCCTTGGTGACCCATTTGCCCCTCACTAGGGTTAGGAAGGTATATGTGAGGGTCCACTTAGCTAAGGGACTGCAACTGGCCCTTGTGCAGGTCAGTTTGACCCAATTAGGGTTATAGTTGACTTTGGTCAACTTAGCCCCTTTGACTGCCTTCCATGGGTCCTTAGTGACCCATTGACCCCTTACTAGGGTTATGAAGGTATGGGTGGGGTCGTAGAGTCTTGGTGAAGCCCCTATGATCACCTTAAACCAAGGTTCAGAAATCTACTATGTGCAGACCATAGTGGTCTCATCCTCATTCCTAGGCTCACTTGGCCTTTATGAACTTTCTAGGGTTTTGTCATGACAAATCCACCCTTAGGGTCTAGTTGGAAATGGGATGTTACAAATCTCAATAAACAAAACAAAGATTTCGTCCTCGAAATCAAGGTTAAGCCCACGGGGACTCCTATCGCGGAGAAAGAAACTTGTAACATCCCATGAGAATTGAAAGATTTACATCACGACACCATGTTTGCTTTGTGAGGTTTAAAGGTGATAGTCAAATCTAAGACCAATTCGCCTAATTGGCAAAGTCTAGACCCTAATAAACAAAAGTTTAGCCCCTATTCTTGAAGTTTTCAGTCCTACTAGTTTAAAATAGGAAAGGTGAGACTGAAGATCCTGGAGTGGTTGTGAGTTATACCTGACTGAAGAGTTCCGGGTATCTCTGTCACATCAAGTCCTGGGGCTCCCATGTGTGATCCTCTCTTCCGTGATTCCTCCACAGGACCTTGACTAATGGAACCTTCTTGTGGCGTAAGACTCGTACTCCCTTGTCGTCAATTCGGACCGGTTCTAGGCGAACTGACCGATCAGATCCTATCGGCCCATCTGTGGTTGTAACTTGCTGCTCTGGGCGTAGTAGAGCTCTCCTAAGAGAGGATATATGGAATACGTAGTGCAGATTTGCAAGCTCTGGTGGCAGCTCCAGCCAGTATGCTAAGGGACCGATCCGCTCCTGGATCCTATAAGGCCCCATATATCTTGGGCTGAGCTTCTTCCTCTGTCCGCGTACCCGAGTAACTCCATGCATTGGTCGGATCTTTAAGAACACCTGGTCTCCCACCCGGAATTCCACCTGACGGTGCCGAGCGTCGTAATACTTAGCCTGTCGGCTTTGTGTAAGACCCCAACCTCGGAGATGATCGCGTTCGGGCACCGTTTTGAGGGTCAAAACGGTGTCGGATGGAAAAATGGTCAACATGAATTTTGTTCGTCTCGACGAGATCTACAACTTTCATGTTGACCACTTTTCGATTTGAGGTCATCTCAGGGGCACACGGCCAGGCACACGGCCGTGTGCCTACCCGTGTTCAGTGGTCGAATGCGTTTTTGTGCAGTCTCGAGTCAGAGAAGTACACGGCCTGAGACACACGGCCATGTCTCAAGCCGTGTGTGGGGCACACGGCCTCGAACACGGCGTGTCAGGAACCGTGTCGATCGGCGAATGAGCTACACGGCCAGACACACGGCCGTGTGTCAAGCCGTGTTCGGCCCAGTTTTTGGGATTTTGGATCTAATCTCGGCCGTCCGTTCCCTTGGATCTGGATCCGACGGTGGGGGCTGCTCCTGGGGGGTTATTAGCCGGGATTAGGGTTTTGAATCCTCATTTTCTTTGGTCCACTCTCTCTCTAAGTGTTTAGAGAGAAGGGAGAGCAAGAGGAAGGAGGAGCCCAAGATCCGGCCGCCGGAGGAGCTCCGGAGCCCCGATTCGCGATCCGAGTCCTGATCCTCGAAGGCAAGGGCGAGGCGAAGCTTTCCATCCGACTACATTTTCATGGCGCCGCGGAAATCTTCGAGGGTAACGATTCTCTTCTTGAGCATGTGAAGCTCTTCTTCCTTTGCATGGGAAAACCCCTCTCCCGCGAGTGTGCGGCGAGATCGTGGTATTCCTTGGGGTAGATAAGTAAAGTCCCCCTTGTTAGAGTCCGGAATCGTAGTACGGACATAGGCATGTTGTGTGAAGCCTACCCGGACGTGTGTTCCGGATCGGTGATGTTTTGCTATGCATATTTTAGCCGGAGAAGACTCCGAGCGTTGTGGTTGTTTTCGGGTTGCTATGCGGTAGAATGCATCAGGGAATCTTGGGGATTAACCCCGAGGTGCACCCGGAAATCTGGGCGGAAACGAAGTTCTGCCATCTCGGTGGCCTGGGTGCCAGCCGGGAACATAGCGGGGCTATGTATCATGTTTGATTGCAGCAGGGAGCCTTGGGGATGAAACCCGAGGTGCACCCGGAAATCTTGGACGGAAATGTAGTTCTGTCATAACGGTGGCCTGGGAGCCAACCGGGTACTTAGCGGGGCTATGTACCGTGTTTGATCGTTAATTGGGACTGAGGAAAGCTTAGTCCGCGCCAAAGGGCCGAATGGCAGTGGCGGAGTGAGCAACGGACTAGTAGCCCTCTACCCGCTCCACCTGCTCGGTTAAAGCGACCTAAAGTTTACGTGGGACTTACCGAGATTTGGAGATCGAGTCTAGGCTGCGGCTGAGAAGACTAAATGCTCACAAAGATTGCCATCCTGGGGGTGGTGGTGGAGTCGAGGACCGGACGGGGTTCGGACTGGCTTCGCCGAGTAAGTGCCCTGAGAGCACGGGGTGTACGGCCGTGAGAGCGTGCACCTATGTTGAGATGCTTGTTTGGCTGTGTTGCGTGTTTTGCTAACAAGTGCAGGGAAGAAGCTTTGTCGCCCCGGTCTGGGGGCGGAATCGTTATAATTTGGTCAGCATTGCTGACCGTTGCCTTTGTTTACCACCGTGCGGTGGGTTGTTGCTTGCAGGTGCTGCGAAGCTGAGAGGTAATTAGCGGGCTAAAGCCCAAGTTGCTGTGCTGGCCCTCGAAGGCCTTGTTTTGAGTGTTTTACCTCTTGTACTCATGTGTGGCCGGCCTGCGTGCCGAGGTTTGGAAGACACTTGTATTTAAGCAACTCTTGTAAAGCCTTAAGGCTATTTCTTCTCTTTTGTGTATGTACTCATTCCTGGGTTGTAGTGGACATTCATGCCCTGTGGCAGGGTTCTTATCTTTTTGCAACTTAATTAAATTGCTTCCGCTAGGTGTTGTGTAGGACGCTCTGATTGGTTGTGTGGTTTCAACGCGTAACCAACCGGTCTGTCCGTAGTATATGGCGTCGGGCCCCGGCCGGACCTACTGCTATATGCTATGTGACGGATAGGGGTGTTACAAATTGGTATCAGACTTCTGGTTTCGGTCAAGCTTAAATGAATTCGTGGACGAATTCACTTTAAGGGGTGGTGAGCACATGTATGTGCGTCATCGTTATAACATGAAAAGAACCCATGAATGTCCACTTAGGAATGAAAATACACATGTTTGGGGAACCTAGGTGTTCCTATAATTGCTTTTTGCAATTTTGTTCGGTCCCTTATTGGTGTTCTGTACGATTGTAGGTGTACGAGTGTGGCGCGTGGCAGTCTGAATGCACACTTTCTGGGAAAAGTACTGCACCCAGCGACGTGCCGGAGACCCCTACGTCTTTGGAAACCATAAGAAGGGTGGTTGAAGCGGTGTTCGCTGTGACCAACGCACATCATGGGAGTAATGTGCAACCATTTGTCCCTGAGGTGGCCCCAATATCGGGTGGTATGTTGGAGCAAAGGGCATTTGGGGGTCAAGTAGAGCAGCAGAGGAGCCTAACTGTGGCGCAGGGAGCGCATTCGGTGGACGCATATTTGCAGACGTTCCTTATGGTAAGGCGCTACCCAGGCTTTGAATGGGAAAGCGAGCAATCTATAGTGGATATATTTTATAACGGTCTGCGCAGCGAGTTGCGTATCCTACTGCTAGGACCAAAGTTATTGGGATTCCGAGCTTTGGTGGAATCGGCCAGAGCGTTGGAAGTGGAGTTGGGGAAAACTCACCGAGTACCAGTGAATAGGGTACCAAACCCTACAGATCCTATAAGGACTGCCTATCAAAAGACACAGAGAAATTGTCATTCTTGTGGCAAGAAAGGGCACCTCGCCAGAGAGTGTTGGGAGAGTGCTCAGAAGGCAAGGAAAGTGTTGGCAGGAGCAGTCGTAGATGCTGTGACAAAGGATTCGGTGGTCAAGTTGACAACCTCAAAATCTGGGTACCGTAGGTGGTACAAGAAGGCTAGGAGGTCGGGTCTAGTCCCTTCCTCTAGCACATCCGGAGCGACTACAATTCAAACCCCGGATGTATGCTTTGTTTGTGGAAAGCCGGGGCACTATGCCCGCGATTGTTGGAGTGGACGCCCAATGTCCAAAAAGAAGTCTGGGGCATTATCTGAGGAGAAGGGAAAGGCGGTGGCGTCCGCCGCACCGCTGTTTACTCTGGCCCAACTGAGAATGGGCGGCCTTGGCCAGCAGGAGGCCATGTGGCCGATCGTCGGGAAGGCAGGTATGGTTTTATTGATAGCAGATTAGCTTTTTATACCTGTTACCTTTTGTGTGTTAGCTTAGGACTGGAAGTTCTAGGCTTTGTTTGGATTTTTGGCAATCCGGCGAGAGCATTGTCCGATGCGGAAGCTTCGCGCTCCTTTTGTCCAAAAGATTTATATCGTACATTGAAGTACCTTCTTCGATGGAAAAGGACAAAGTGGAGGCGTTGTGGCGTAATGGATGTTCATGCGCGCGGAGAGAGATTCTGTGTAGCAAGGTTACAGTTAAGGGGTCAGGGATTCGACGTGCGAGCGTCGTTGCTGCCACCATGGGAGGCTTTGAAGCCTAAGCCTACATTGAGTAGTAGCTCGAGGGTATCTGAATATCCCGATGTGTTTCCCTGATGGGCCTCTGGAGCCCTCCGTAGCGAGCAATCGATTTCGCGAGTGAGCTGGCGCCAGGTGCCAAATCTGGGTCATGCTCTCCTCATAGGTTAACGCCTAATGAGTTGGCAGAACTGAAAGTTCAATTTGAAGAGCGTATGGATCAAGGTTTTGTGCATCCAAGTTTGTCGTCTTGGAGCACACCGGCCCTCTTCGTGTAGAAGAAGGACGGGAGTTTGCGGCTCTGAATCGTTTATGAAGAACTGAGCAAGTCGTTAAAAGAGATCAAGTACCCGATCCCAAGAATTGGCGATCTGTTTGACCATTTGGGTGGGTCATCGGCGTACTTAAAGTTGGAACTTAAGTCTGGTTACTATCAGATGAGAATCAAGGGAAGTGTTATCCCAAAGATAGCGTTCAACACAAGATATGGGCGTTTCGAGTTTACGGTCATGCCGTTCGGGCTGACTAATGCGCCATCGGTGCTCATGGATTTGATGAACAAAACGTTCAGGGAGTACTTAGACCATGTTGGGATCGTCTTTATTGACGACCTATTGGTGTGCTCGCAGTGCGAAGAAGATCGCCTCAAGCACCTGTGTTTGGTTTTGGAGACGCTAAGGAGGAACGAGCTACGTAAAGTTCTCCAAAGACGAGTTTTGGTTATTCTCAGTGGCATTCCTTGGTCACGTAGTTAGTGGGGAAGGTGTTGCGGTGGATCCGGCGTAGATTGTTGCGATACGAGAGTGGCCTGTGTTGTCTTTGGTAGAGGAAGTCCGGAGTTGCTGGGGCTTGCCGGATATTACAGGCGCTTCGTAGAGAACTTCTCGCGGGTAGCGTTACCTCTCACGAAGTTGACAAGGAAGGATCAGAAATTCTTGTGGACGCAAGAGTGCGTGCAAGCTTTTGAGGAGCTGAAGAGGCGGTTGACCACGGCGCCAGTGCTTAGTTCGCCGAGTGGGACCGAGGGCTTTGAGGTGTATAGCGACGCTTCGGGTAGTGGCTTGGGCTGCGTGTTGTTGCAGCATGGAAGTGTGATCGCGTATGGATCGCGTCAGCTGAAAGTGCATGAAAGGAATTATCCGGTGCACGACTTGGAGTTGGCGGCCGTGATTTTTGCACTCAAGTTGTGGAGGCACTACCTATACGGCGTAAGAGTCGATATATACACCGATCACAAGAGCCTAAAATACTTGTTGGATCAAAAGGACCTTAATATGAGGCAGAGGAGGTGGATGGAGTTCCTGGGGGACTACACCTTCAAGATACACTATGTACCCGGAAGGGCAACGCAGTTGCGGATGCGCTGAGCCGCAGGGCTCCCGCCCGAGCCAACTGGTTGTCGGTGCATGATGAGCGGCTAGTGCGGGAGTTGGAGGAGCTTGAGATCTGTTGCGTGGACAAGCAGACGAGCGCCAAAGCAATGTTAAACTGGACAGAGGTGCAGTACGACCTGGCTGACCGGGTTCGGCAGGCATTGGAGTTGGATGATTCCATGAAGGAGCTTTTGGAGGCCGCTCTGGATGGGTCAAATTCCCAGTTCTCGGTAGAAGACGGGTTATTAAGGAAGGATCATCGTTTGTGCGTCCCAAGTGGGGGCAACCTCCGGGCGGAGTTGATGTACGAGGCTCATCATACCAAGTACTCAATCCACCCAGGGAGCACGAAGATGTATCGTGATCTCAAGAAGTTGTTTTGGTGGCCGGGGCTTAAGAAAGATGTGGCGTTGTACGTGGCTAAATGCCAAACGTGCGCCTTGGTGAAGGCGGAGTGCCAAAAGCCGGGAGGATTTCTGAAATCCTTGCCTATACCGGAGTGGAAATTCGACGACATATCCATGGACTTTGTGCACGGGTTGCCAAGGTCACAGAAGGGGAACGATGCCATCTGGGTGATCGTTGATCGGCTAACTAAGGTGTCGCATTTCATTCCGCATAGGAAGGATGAGTCAGTCGAGAAATTGGCAAAGTTGTACGTTGACAATATTGTTAGGCTGCATGGAGTGCCCCGTAGCATTGTGAGTGATCGCGATGGGCGGTTCACGTCAAATGATTGGAGGTTGGTGCAGCAGATGTTGGGAACAAAGTTAAAGTTCAGCAAAGCTTTCCATCCGCAGACGGATGGGCAGACCGAGAGGGTTAATAGAACGATGGAGGACATGCTCTGCATGTGTGTTCTAGACTTCGGGAAGCATTGGGAAGACCACCTTTATTTGGTGGAGTTCGCGTACAACAACAGCTACCAAGAGAGCATACAAATGGCGCCCTTCGAGGCCCTGTATGGTAGGAAGTGTCGCACGCCGTTATCATGGCTTGAAACGGGTGAGGCAAGGTTGTACAAGAAGCAGGAGGTGGAGAGTGCTACCTCGTTAGTGCGGATCATTCGGGAGCGCTTGTTGATCGCTCAGGACCGGCAAGCGAAGTATTACAATGCCAAGCACCGGAACGTGGAGTTCGCGGTGGGCGATTGGGTATATCTGAAAGTGAAGCCGTTCAAGGGGGTTTCGCAGGTGAGACGCTTGAAGAAGCTGAGCCCAAGATACCTTGGACCTTTTGAGGTTCTGGAGCGAGTCGGCGAAGCGGCCTACCGTTTGAAGCTGTCGGTGGAGTTAAGTGGATTACATGATGTGTTCCACATCTCGGTGTTGCGGAAGGCGGTGCAAGAGCCTTCGCAGGTGATCGCGGTTGATCAAGTGCCGGTGGACGAAGGGTTGACGACTAGAGTCAAGCCCATTCGTATCGAAGATGGTGAGGTCAAGAGGCTTCGTAACAAGGAGATCAGAATGGTGAAGGTCCGTTGGGATAACTGCGGGCGCGAGGAGCTCTCTTGGGAGCGAGAGCAGACAATGCGCGAGGAGTACCCCGAGTTGTTCCCCTCAGGTACTCGTTATGTTTATTTTGTGTAGTCTCTGTTCTTAATTTCGGGACGAAATTCTCTTAAGGGGGAGGGAGTTGTAAGACCCCAACCTCGGAGATGATCGCGTTCGGGCACCGTTTTGAGGGTCAAAACGGTGTCGGATGGAAAAATGGTCAACATGAATTTTGTTCGTCTCGACGAGATCTACAACTTTCATGTTGACCACTTTTCGATTTGAGGTCATCTCAGGGGCACACGGCCAGGCACACGGCCGTGTGCCTACCCGTGTTCAGTGGTCGAATGCGTTTTTGTGCAGTCTCGAGTCAGAGAAGTACACGGCCTGAGACACACGGCCATGTCTCAAGCCGTGTGTGGGGCACACGGCCTCGAACACGGCGTGTCAGGAACCGTGTCGATCGGCGAATGAGCTACACGGCCAGACAGACGGCCGTGTGTCAAGCCGTGTTCGGCCCAGTTTTTGGGATTTTGGATCTAATCTCGGCCGTCCGTTCCCTTGGATCTGGATCCGACGGTGGGGGCTGCTCCTGGGGGGTTATTAGCCGGGATTAGGGTTTTGAATCCTCATTTTCTTTGGTCCACTCTCTCTCTAAGTGTTTAGAGAGAAGGGAGAGCAAGAGTAAGGAGGAGCCCAAGATCCGGCCGCCGGAGGAGCTCCGGAGCCCCGATTCGCGATCCGAGTCCGGATCCTCGAAGGCAAGGGCGAGGCGAAGCTTTCCATCCGACTACATTTTCATGGCGCCGCGGAAATCTTCGAGGGTAACGATTCTCTTCTTGAGCATGTGAAGCTCTTCTTCCTTTGCATGGGAAAACCCCTCTCCCGCGAGTGTGCGGCGAGATCGTGGTATTCCTTGGGGTAGATAAGTAAAGTCCCCCTTGTTAGAGTCCGGAATCGTAGTACGGACATAGGCATGTTGTGTGAAGCCTACCCGGACGTGTGTTCCGGATCGGTGATGTTTTGCTATGCATATTTTAGCCGGAGAAGACTCCGAGCGTTGTGGTTGTTTTCGGGTTGCTATGCGGTAGAATGCATCAGGGAATCTTGGGGATTAACCCCGAGGTGCACCCGGAAATCTGGGCGGAAACGAAGTTCTGCCATCTCGGTGGCCTGGGTGCCAGCCGGGAACATAGCGGGGCTATGTATCATGTTTGATTGCAGCAGGGAGCCTTGGGGATGAAACCCGAGGTGCACCCGGAAATCTTGGACGGAAATGTAGTTCTGTCATAACGATGGCCTGGGAGCCAACCGGGTACTTAGCGGGGCTATGTACCGTGTTTGATCGTTAATTGGGACTGAGGAAAGCTTAGTCCGCGCCAAAGGGCCGAATGGCAGTGGCGGAGTGAGCAACGGACTAGTAGCCCTCTACCCGCTCCACCTGCTCGGTTAAAGCGACCTAAAGTTTACGTGGGACTTACCGAGATTTGGAGATCGAGTCTAGGCTGCGGCTGAGAAGACTAAATGCTCACAAAGATTGCCATCCTGGGGGTGGTGGTGGAGTCGAGGACCGGACGGGGTTCGGACTGGCTTCGCCGAGTAAGTGCCCTGAGAGCACGGGGTGTACGGCCGTGAGAGCGTGCACCTATGTTGAGATGCTTGTTTGGCTGTGTTGCATGTTTTGCTAACAAGTGCAGGGAAGAAGCTTTGTCGCCCCGGTCTGGGGGCGGAATCGTTATAATTTGGTCAGCATTGCTGACCGTTGCCTTTGTTTACCACCGTGCGGTGGGTTGTTGCTTGCAGGTGCTGCGAAGCTGAGAGGTAATTAGCGGGCTAAAGCCCAAGTTGCTGTGCTGGCCCTCGAAGGCCTTGTTTTGAGTGTTTTACCTCTTGTACTCATGTGTGGCCGGCCTGCGTGCCGAGGTTTGGAAGACACTTGTATTTAAGCAACTCTTGTAAAGCCTTAAGGCTATTTCTTCTCTTTTGTGTATGTACTCATTCCTGGGTTGTAGTGGACATTCATGCCCTGTGGCAGGGTTCTTATCTTTTTGCAACTTAATTAAATTGCTTCCGCTAGGTGTTGTGTAGGACGCTCTGATTGGTTGTGTGGTTTCAACGCGTAACCAACCGGTCTGTCCGTAGTATATGGCGTCGGGCCCCGGCCGGACCTACTGCTATATGCTATGTGACGGATAGGGGTGTTACACTTTGTGCTTCTAGCATCCTGTCTCGTATCAATCTCACCTGAGCCTCGGTGTCCTCGACAAACTCCAAATCCAACGCCTTAGGGTCCTCGCCCTGTATCCATGACAACGGAGTCCTGCACCTCCGTCCGTACAACGCCTCATAAGGAGCCATCCTTATACTGGACTGGTAGCTGTTATTATACGAGAACTCGATCAGCGGCAATAACTTTTCCCAAGGTTCACCGCGATCCAATATGCAAAGTCGTAGCAAATCCTCAAGAGTCCGGTTAGTGCGTTCCGTCTGTCCATCCGTCTGGGGATGAAAAGTCGTACTGAATGTTATTCGCGTGCCCAAGTAAGTCTGCACTGACCTCCACTCCCTGGACGTATATCATCCATCCCGGTCCGACAGAATCGACTTGGGCATGCCATGATAACGGACGAAATGCTCCACAAACTTTCGGACTAACACACCCACCAAGGCATCCTTCCTGATTGAAATAAACCTGGCTACCTTCGTCATCCGGTCAACGATCACCCAGATCGAATCATTCCCTGTCCGCGATCGGGGAAGTCCATGTATAAAGTCCATGGCGATATCATCAAACTTCCACTCTGGTACTGGGAGTGGCTGCAATAATCCTGCGGGGTTTCTGCACTCCGCTTTCACTAACTGGCATGCCTCGCAATGGGTCACGAAGTAGGTGATATCCTTCTTCATGCCCGGCCAGTACATAGTCTTCTTCAGATCTGCAGTCATCTTCGTAATCCCCGGGTGTACCGAATATCGACTGCAATGATCCTCCATCATGATGTCCTCCCGGACCTGTCCTCCCTCTAGTATGTAAACCCGTCCTCTGAAGTACACTAAGTCATCCCTAAGCGAGTAATCTCCCGCAGTGCCTGCTTCTAAGGCCCGGAATATCGGTTCTAGCTGGGTATCCTGCCTTTGTCCATCCTTGACCCGTTCTCGAATGTCATCCATGGCAATTAATGACGATAGATACTCTAAGAGCAACTCAGGGTGATCCTCAGACACAAGAGATATTTGCATCTTGTCTAACATCTGAACCAACTCCAAGGCAATCAACTGTGTTCCTACTCCGGGGTTTGCGGTCTTTCGGCTCAGTGCATCGGCTACCACATTCGCCTTTCCCGGGTGGTTGTGCATCTCGTACTGGTAGTCTGCTAAAAACTCCACCCATCATCTCTGTCTGATGTTCAACTCTTTCTGCGTGTCCACATACCTCAAATTTTTATGGTCAGAGTATATGTCGCAGTGGACACCGTACCGATAGTGCCGCCAGACTTTCAGTGCAAAAATGACAGCTCCCATTTCTAGGTCATGGACTGGGTAGTTCTGGTCATGCTTCTTCAGCTGCCGAGAAGCGTAAGCTATCACATGGCCATTCTGCATAAGCACTGCACCCATGCCCTGGTAGGAAGCGTCAGTGTAGACCTGGAATCCTTCTTTCCCTAAAGGGAGGGCAAGTATAGGAGCCAAAGTGAGTCGTCCCTTTAGCTCTTGAAAAGCCACCTCACACTGTGGGGTCCAGATAAAGGGTACCTCCTTCATTGTCAGAGATGTGAGTGGAAGGGCGATACGAGAGAATCCCTCTATGAACTTCCGATAGTAACCATCGAGTCCTAGAAAACTCCGCACATCTGTGGCTGTCTTCAACTGTGGCCAATCCCAAACTGCTTGGATCTTGGCCGGGTCCACTGCCAACCCAGCACCACTGATGATATGGCCTAGGAAATCCACCTCCTTCAACCAAAACTGGCATTTACTGATCTTTGCATAAAGCTTGTGCTCCCGTAGTCTCTCCAGGGTCAGCGTCAAATGTCGTGTGTGCTCCTCCTCTGTCCTTGAGTAAATGAGGATGTCATCGATAAACACGATGACGAACACGTCCAAATATGCCCCGAACACCTGATTCATGAGGCTCATGAATGCCGACGGAGCATTTGTGAGCCCGAAGGGCATCACGGTAAACTCATATAACCCATATCTACTACTGAAGGCAGTCTTTGGAATGTCCTCCTCCTGGATCCGTAGCCGGTAGTAACCCGACCTTAAATCCAATTTGGAAAAGAAATGCGCGCCTTCTAGCTGGTCAAACAGCTCATCTATCCTTGGCAGTGGATATGTATTTCGGACTGTCAATCGGTTTAGTGCTTGGTAGTCGATGCATAATCTCAGAGTCCCGTCCTTCTTTTTAATGAACAAGACCGGGGCTCCCCATGGCGAGGAGCTCGGTCAGACAAATACGGCCTCCACTAGTTCCTGGAGTTGGCTTTGAAATTCTGTCAGTTCTTTTGGGGCCTTCCGGTAAGGGGCTCTGGCTGCAGGCTTAGCCCCCGGCACTAGCTTTATCCGGAAATCCTGCTCCCGGTGCGGGGGTAGCCCAGGCAGTTTTTCTAGGAATACGTCAGCAAAATCTCGCACCACCGGAATATCTGAGGTGGAGACCTTGGCCTCAGTCATTTCAAATACTACCTCGTATACTTCTTCCCCCTGTATGTGGGCCTTGACGGCCTGTACAGATGATAGCATGAGAGGGGGAATAGATCAAGTACCTTCGATGACGAGGTAGGAATCCCCATGTCTCACGGTAACTCTCTTGGACATGCAGTCAATCTGAGCATGATTCCAGTTCAACCATGTCATTCCTAGGATCAAATCAAAGACTGGAATCTTCATGATTGTAGCTGGAGCTTCAAATATCTTTCCGCCGATTTCCGCCTCCATGTTGCAGTGGGCCGAGGTGAGCAGCTCCGATTCGTCGGGTAATCGTATCCTCATCATCAAACCCGTGTATCGTTCCACGCCTTCCAACCCTTCTACGAAGGCTTCCGATACAAATGAGTGTGAAGCACCCGTATCAAACAGCGTATAAGCGGGTTTGCCGTTGATGAAAACTATTCCTGGGGGGGCGGGGAAAGTTAAATGTCTTAGAATCTAGCTGTGGTTTTCTTTCCTAGATTATCACTTCTATATAAATTTAAATTTCATGATAAAATAACTTAAAATTTTCTGACGTACCAGTGATTACTTGCTCCGGGTTCCGGGGTTGAGCCAGATCCAGTGCATAAATTTGTTCCCTCTCCTGCCTGCGATCTGCACCCTGGTAACCATGTCCTCGTCCTCCAAACTATTGGGCATGCGGGGCAGCCTGTGGTGCTGGTAGAGGTGCTCCCCTCACGGGGCAGTTTCTCCGAATGTGTCCTATCTGATGGCAGTTGTAGTATTCCGGTGGGGGAAATGCCATACCCCCAGGTCTTGGTGCCTCCCTCATCTGAAGAGGCTGAGGAGCCATTACCACCGGCTCCCTCGGCTCTTGTCTCACCTCCTGACGAGGTTGGTCCTCTGTCCTTATTCCCTCTCTCCCATCTGTGATGCGGCCCCACCGCTGATCATTCCGAGCTCCCCGGCCCTGGTCCTCCGTCGGCCTCTTTCGACCCCATGTCGTTTGCCAATCAGCCTCAATTCTCTTGGCCATCTCTAACATCCGAGGTATAGGCCCGTCAGAAACGAACAGAAGGGCCTCCCTCAACTCCTCCCGCAGGCCCTTATAAAATCTCTTGGTGTATCCCGCCTCATCTAGCTGATAGGAGTCTGCGAATAGTGCTAAATGGTTGAACTCCCGGTGGTATTCTACCACTATCTTGTTTCCCTGCTTCAATTACAGGAACCTGTCCTCCAGTTCATCCCTGGCTGATTGTGGCACAAAATGCTCTAGTAAAGCGGTCCTGAACTCCTCCCAAGTAATATCTGAAATCTCCATATCGGCAAAAGTCGTATCCAGCGATGTTTTCCACCATCTTTTGGCATGAGACTCTAAACAAGAGACTACTAAAGGAACCCTCTCCTCTCAAGGGCACCGTATCCCGGTCAACATTTCATACATAATATCTAGCCATTCTTCTATCCGAACAGCCGATTCTGTCCCTAAGTAAGATGGAGGAGCGAGTCCTCGGAAGATGCTCAACCAATTGGCCCCCGGGTTTGGCTGCGGGGCCGGAACATGTTGGGCCCTGAAAGCATCCAAAATAGCTGTCAGGGTTTGCCCCATCTCCGAGTGTAGGAATGGAGTGGGGACCTGGGGAGGTGGTGCAACATTTGGAGTCTGCTGGACTCCTCCTTGTGGTGTTGGCTGCGCTGGGGGCTGCGTAACAGAAGTCAATTATAAGTAATCGCAGATATCTAACTAAAAGTGGACAAATTTATGTGATCCCCCATATGGGCCCACCACTGCTTCCGCTGCTTAGTTTGTCCCCAAACTAAACTCGTGCGGGGATGGCCCATGGTTTGTGGACTGCTACCTTGCGATCGATATGTTTTCCTCTGATACCACTTGTAAGACACCCTTTTTTTTATTTTCAGACGCTGAGGTCTTAGGCCCAGAACCTCCGCCTTGCGGTGACACCTTCGCACCCGGGAAGGTCGTCACTACTAAACGCCGATCCTGCCGGCTAAATTGATCACAACTGTAGCAGTAAAATAAGCAAGTCCACAGAAATCACACATGAATAGAAAAATAATCTCCACGAAGGGAGTGTCCACAGATAGAACATATAACAGAAATCTCAAGATTATGCCCGGTACATCATGTTCTCACTACAAATCGCTCATCGCAGAAGCAAACTAATATAACCACTAGTGGTCGGGACATACAGTCCCTGCTGTCTAGACTCCGGTACTAGACTGTCCGATCTCCAAGCATGTCGACCTCCGGGGCTGCTCCTCCATGCTGGGCTCCATGGTCCCCTAAAATGATGTGGTTCGAAAACCATTAGTCTAAAAGACTAAGTCCTATTGTCCCCCACCCCTTCCCCCATGGCTCCTAGGCACCGAGCGGGGAGAAAGAAAGGGAAGGACATGAAAGTGGAGAATATCAAATAGCAGATGGCAGCGGAACTAAACTAGCAGTTCTAAGGTATAAAAGATGGTAATAATGATTAAAAATTTGAATAAGAAAGTAACCTTAACTTATGTGATTTCACATAAGCTAAGGGATCTCTTGCAGGGCTCCTATCGTATAAAAAGTTCCATACCGATTTATACGATAGGGTGTCGGTTTTACTAGCAGGCTTAAATATATAGTACAGAATGAGAACCTTGACTTATAAGCACGCTTGCGCGAACTTATAAGCCAAGGGGTCGTTTTGCAGGGCCTAATGTATAGAGCGTCCCAAACCACTTATACATTAGGTGTCAGGTTATATGCAATGGTTATGCTATGAAATATAATTATGCCATGATGTGGACATGCAAGTGCAACTCACCCACTCGACTCTATGTACACAGACCTTTAGTTCCCCCTTTCGGAGCCGTTACCTCCCAGGATACCTCCGTAGTGGCAGACGGAAGCGGTGGGTTGGGCCTCACCCACCTATAAACCAGAAAAGCACTACCGGTCAGACCTATCGTACGCCTCAACGCTTGGTGCACAAAGCGGACTCCTGCGTACTCTTGCCGGTTGGCGCACCGGACTTCTGTTGGCGAAGTGCTAACCACACTTGCCGAGTCGACGTATTGGCGTTGGTACATCGACCCTCCAATACTGAAGACCCACCACCTTATACCTTTTATGCACATGCAATAGTTATGAGTCCAACCAACAAACGAGCTAAAGCTCCCCGGACTATCCTGTCCGTCAACAACCGAGCCAAAGCTCCCCGGACTATCCCGTCCGTCATAATCAACAACCGAGCCAAAGCTCCCCGGACTATCCCGTCCGTCAATAATCAATCGAGCCAAAGCTCCCAACTATCTTCCTGTGCTATCTGTGTTTGAGAAATGTGCATCCCTAATTACTATGTTACTCTTTTCGGTTTGTTAATATAGTTTACGTTAACCCATGACTGCCCCCGGCATACCCGGTGAAGGGCTCTCAAAGGGCACTAAGAACTATGATGGTAGCTGAAGCCCATCGTTCCCTTTCGCAAGGCACTTATTGTTATTGGTTGATTCCCTTAACCCATTCCCTTCTCATATTACAATGGGCTATTCCTAAGGTGATTTTGACTCTTCCTCTCCTCGGGGAAGACGATCTTTCGTCGAACTCAAACACCTCTAAACTCTAGCCAAACCATTTCTCACTACTCTTCCTATCCTTCTATTGTGAAATCATCCACATCTATCCACCCAACCAAAATGGCTAACTTCAACAACTATCCCAGATCATGTCCTATTACAATTTAGCAATTTTGCTATATACAGGCCAACCTAGACGATACGTTGAACCGGATAGGAGATATTCTAAATAATCATCTGAATGCCCTAAATTATTTTCTAGAGACTTATCATGACACAAATGGACTAAATCCAGAAGATTATAATTTTCCTAATTATTCTGATATTTAATTAATTTTCCGTAAAGCTTCTAAGGGCTACCAATTGAACATGAAGTGCACTTTTCAGATATGTATAAAGCTTAATAAAATCATGATAAATTAAAAACAACCATTTAATAGTAAATCCAAGATCTAACAATTTTTCAAGTATTCTAAAGACTCTAATTTAATTTGAGAATAAATCCTTTTTTCCTTTTATTAATGAAGTAAGTGCAATAAATAATCATCCAAAAATTCTTAATTAATCTTCTAGAGCAGATACTGTCCTAAAAACATCAGTGGCCAAATTTCATAATTCTTCAATGGATATTGAGCTCTAGAATAAATATTTACTAAATATTAAAGAGCTATATTTGTGAAGCAAGTATTGTAAATATTCTCCCAAAAATCATGAATAAAATTATACATCTAGATATATATCTGAAAACATCATTGGCTAAGTTTCATAATTTTCCAGTAAGTAATTTGCTCTAAATGATTTATTGTCCATAATTGCCCTTTTGAAAACATGCGAAGGAAGTGCTAGATATAGTCAACTAAAATTTGTAATAAAATTCAGGGATATTAATTTAGACATTAAGCATCTTCTGACCAAGTTTCATCAGATTCAAATGAACACAGTAATCAAAATAATTATATCACCAGTTTGAGCAAATTGTTACTTAACAAATGATGTACTTGAAATATAATCCATAAAACCCTAATAAAATTACTAAGTGCTTCCTAGTCTAAAACCTACCCCACCAAAGTTTCACAACCTTTAACTAAGGTTTAGTGACTGTGATTTCAAAGTTGAGCTTCTACTCAAAATTAGGGTTAGGGTTTTTAGGTACCTACCTGCCTCAAAATCTTCTAAGACTCCTTCCAGAGGACTTACGTTATGCTAACATTAACTCTACTGAGTTTCAAGGTCATACAAGGGCATTTGCCCCTATGTCCTTCACATCTCTCAAAACCCTTCCTTAAGGTTTGAGTTTGAACACTAGGGTAAATCAACCCTAAATCACATCATTTTCATTAAGAGGGTTACATTAGCCATGACAAGTCAGTGTACAAAATTTCAGCCTCTGTTGAGGTGATTTGACCATCCAAAACCCAAAGCACACTCCTTGACCAATTACCCTTCATTAAGGTAGAATTATGGTTAGGTCATTACCTACCCAAAACACCCCCAATTAAGGTGAAATTTTATACAGAGCCCAATAATGATGCCAAGGACCACTCACCAAGATTTGGGAGGGTTTGGAGGTCATTATCCCACATAATTAAATTCTCCTAGTATTATTAAATAAAAATAAAAACGTTAGGCAAAGTATCTCCAAAAATTTTCATTTTTGGACAGACCTTAGGTATAGCTAAGATAGGTCCCCTGCCCAAATTTCAGGTCATTTGGACAAGGGATGAAGAGTGGGCACCTATTTTAATCTCAGGATAGCCCTAGGTATAGGTCCCACCAAAATGGGTGTTGTGGTCAAACCACTTACCCAAATGAGTTCAAACAAATTTTGAATTAAACTACACTTCACTGGCTACAACTTTCATGTTGACTACTTTCTAAGGTTTAGCCCCTAAAGGCCTTAGTTTTCTGTTCTAAAGTGATGCATCAAAAGTCATTAATTCACAAACTATAAATATTATAATAAGTTTAATAATACTGTTCATCTTCTTCTTCCAAACAGAGCCCGTAAAACTAATAACCTGTAGCTTTCCAGGTGGATTTCCCGTCCACCCAGCCAACTCCCTGGCGGGCCACCACCACCACCACCTCTGTTGAGGTGGAAGCTATCGCCGGGTTGCAGCACGGCCGCCGGAGGGGTGTTTTCCGGCGAACCCGACCACCCATTTTTTTGGAAAAAACCATTGGAAACTTCACCCGATCCAGCTCTTTTGAGCCCAATTTTCTCTCCTAATAACTTCTAGATCTATCCATAGAAGAAGAGGTAGAGGAGGACCTTTTTGGCAGTCTGAAGTCGGGAGGATCGCCGGAATGCCATGGTGGTGGTGGTGGTCAAATTTCTGCAACAGCACAATGAACTCCTTGGCTCCTTCAGATAATGTGTGGAGTTGGATCCTTGGAGTTCAGCTCAGCTTTTAAGATGAAAAAGAGGGTGTTAGGTGGCTGTAGGAAGCTTGGCCATTTTTGGTCTTTAGTCAAAGTTGGCGGCCATGGTGGGTGGGGGATGAAGCATGATCTGCATGGCTGAAAGCAGTCAAATATCATTTGGCTGAAATCTCTTAGTCTTAGTGAATTGAATGAGGGTGGTTGGGGAGGGGAAGGATGATTCCCAAAGACTTTTGATCCCTTCTCTAAGTTGCTGCCATGGACGGGGGAGGTGGTTCTAGCAAGAGAGTGGGCCCTTAACCTCCCAGGCCATGCATGGCATAAACTCCTTATTTCTCTCTCTTCATTAACCGAGAATAGTGCTGTCACGGGCGTGTGTCGTATGGTGACATGGGCGTGTCATACCCGTGACATGCTCTGGTTGTGTCGGGCTATGATGACTGAAGTATAACGACAGGGCACGGGCGTGTACTGTTGAACACGGGCGTGTATAAGCTAACACGGGCGTGTTATTCGATTCAGCCAAACCAGCCAACAGGCTGAAGTTTTGCCAGAAATTGTCTAAGTACAATGGCGTTGAGTGAGCTGAGTTCACTCAGCGCCATTTACTCTATGGAGTTGAGTGAGCTCAGCTCACTCAACGCCATAACTTTTATGGCAAGACGGCTTTGAGTGAGCAGAGCTCACTCAACGCCATTTACTCAATGACGTTGACTGAGCTCAGCTCACTCAACGCCATAACTTTCATGGCAAGACCGCATTGAGTAAGCAGAGCTCACTCAACACCATTTACTCTTTGGCGTTGAGTGAGCTCAACTCACTCAACGCCATAACTTTGATGGCAAGACGGCTTTGAGTGAGCAGAGCTCACTCAACGCCATTTACTCTATGGCGTTGAGTGAGCTCAGCTCACTCAACGCCATAACTTTCATGGCAAGACGGCGTTGAGTGAGCAGAGCTCACTCAACGCCATTTACTCTATGGTGTTGAGTGAGATCAGCTCACTCAACGGCATAACTTTTATGGCAAGACGGCTTTGAGTGAGCAGAGCTCACTCAATGCCATTTACTCTATGGCGTTGAGTGAGCTCAGCTCACTCAACGCCATAACTTTCATGGCAAGACGGCATTGAGTGAGCTCTGCTCACTCAACACCATTTACTCTATGGTGTTGAGTGAGCAGAGCACTGCTCACTCAACGCCATACCTTATATTGCAAGACGGCATTGTATTGGCCCTTGGAGGTCACTTGACCCTTAAACAGGGCACTTTGACCACCCTAGGGCTAGAGTTGACTTTGGTCAACTTTAGCCTTTTTGGTTGACCCCAATGGGTCCTTGGTGACCCATTGGCCCCTCACTAGGGTTAGGAAGTTATATGTGGGGGTCCACTTAGCTAAGGGACTGCAACTAGCCCTTGTGCAGGTCAGTTTGACCCAATTAGGGTTATAGTTGACTTTGGTCAACTTAGCTCCTTTGATTGCCTTCCATGGGTCCTTAGTGACCCATTGACCCCTTACTAGGGTTATGAAGGTATGGGTGGGGTCGTAGAGTCTTGGTGAAGCCCCTATGATCACCTTAAACCAAGGCTCAGAAATCTACAATGTGCAGACCATAGTGGTATCATCCTCATTCCTAGGCTCACTTGGCCTTTATGGACTTTCTAGGGTTTTGTCATGACAAATCCACCCTTAGGGGTCTAGTTGGAAATGGGATGTTACAGTGTATGGCTACTGTTGTAAAGTCATGCTGCTGCAAGTCAAGAGGAAAAAGCTAGCACTTCCATTATAATAGCTACATTCTGCAGAAGCTTTAAGTGGTATATGGAGTGGCATTGGCTCAAGTGGAACTATGTTAGCAGCTAGCCCAAGTGCTGTAGTGATGTGTTGTATCAGTGTATCAACACAAAAGGTATGACTCCTAATCAAGTTGTTTGATCATAAGGCTAATTTCCTTAGTGGTATCAATATGGGACTTTAGCTAGGATAGAGAGATAAATTCTCTGGTATATGATCCTATCACCTCCCTCAATAGATATATTCCTATAGAAGAAGCAAGAAAGGGGGAGATGTGTGGCAATACTTGGAAAGGGGGAGATGTAGAAGCAATACTTGACATGACTAGGTCATGTTGAGTAAGTGCATATTACTTGGAAAGATTCAAGTAGTATAAGGAATGCAATGACTACATGTTGAGCCATGTTGAGTCATGGATATTATGAGAAAAGTGCTTCTAGTTGTGTTCCATTTAAGTATTAAGTGGTATAAGGTGAGTGCATATTACTTGAGCAATTGTTCAAGTGGTATGAGAATGCATTGACTTGACATATTGAGTCAATGCAGTTAAATGGAGTATATTGAATTGATATGCTAGTAATTCAAGTAGCATAAGCTAGCAGATGTAGCAGATATAGCTTATAGCTGCATTAAAATAATATGTTTTTTATGTTAATGCTTCTTAGTATTATTGGGTGTTCTGATTTCTTCAAATAGGGGGAGATTATTGGGAATATTGCCCTCGATGTTCCCTAAATGTGATTTGAAGAGGCATCACCATCAACACTAAGAGCATAGTTGTATTTGATATTGGTTAAGCTCATGTGCAGGATGTTCCTTGGAACAAAGTTAAACAGGTTGTCTGAGAGATGGTGATAGGTGGTCACAAGGTAGGCAGGTGGAGAGATAGAAAAAATGTCTAAGTCCACAAGCATTGAGTGAGAATAGCTCACTCAATGCCAGATGCAAAGAAATGTGGCTAAGTCCACAGGCATTGAGTGAGGATAGCTCACTCAATGCCAGATGCAAAGAAATGTGGCTAAATTCATAAGCATTGAGTGAGGACAACTCACTCAATGCCAGATACAAAGAAATGTGGCTAAGTCCACAGGCATTAAGTGAATCAAGCTCACTCAACACTAGATACAAAGAAATGTGGTTAAGTCCATAGGCATTGAGTGAAACAAGCTCACTCAACGCTAGATGCCAAAAAGCGCTGACAGAAGACAAGTTAGTCAAAGCCTGACTATTTGCAAGGTAGAAAAGTGGCTAAGCCCACATGAATTGAGTGAAGGCAGTTCAATCAATGCCATACTTTAAAAAGCTTTGAGTAAACCTCAGATAGTCAAAGCTTTGTCTTTAACAGTAAAGAAATCTAGCTAAGTCTAGAAGCATCGAGTGATGAAGGCTCACTCGATGTCTAAGAAGTTAAGACTACAAAAGTATAGATGGCGTTGAGTGATAAAGACACACTCAACGCTCTCAATGCCTAGTGATAGAAAACTGTCTAAGTAATTTGGCATTGAGTGAAGCTTGTTCACTCAATGCCTGAGATGAAGAAAGATTGGCTAAGGCCAAAAGCATTGAGTGAAGCTTGTTCACTCAACGCTCTCAATGCCTGAGTAAGATAGAAATCTGTAAGTGTTTTGGCGTTGAGTGAAGTTTGTTGACTCAACGCTTATACTAAAGTGCTTGAATTTGACTAAGTCCACAGATGCTTACGTCAGCAAAAGTCAACAAAGTCAACAAAATTCAAAATGTGGCGGGATGGCTGTGGTACGCGACAAACGACACCACAAGCCTACTGTACGGATTTTGGCTGTTAAAGTAAAGTTGTAGCTGTCAATTTTAGTGGGGCCCACTAGTCAAAATAGTCGTTGATCAGCGGAATAAAAAAGGCGGAGATTAGAACGAAGAGATTAGCTTTCGGGAAATAGGTGGACTTCATCTTCTTCCTCGGCCATTGTTGCAGAGCTTTGAAGAAGAAGTTTCAGCCATCTGATCTGAAAGTTCTTGAGTTAGCTGTTGGCATCCTCACCATCAAAAACAAGTTCAGAGACATTTCTTTGAGAAAGAAGAAGCAACAAGGTCTAACCCTAGTTGTAGTTGATTTGAAATCCGATCCAAGATAACTGGTGCCATTTTCGCATGCACCAGTAAGGTCAGAGGAAAACTATGAAGAAGAAGCAGCAAAGGTCTTAACCTAACTGCTGTATCTGGAAGCACCACAAAGATAATTGATGTCATCATCACCACCAACAACAAGGTTAGAGTAAATTCTGAGAGAGAAAGAGGTAGTAGCAAAGTGCTAACCCTAGCTGCAGTCCTTCACAGTTCCAGCTGATCATTTCTAAAGAACATTTCCTGGAAGCTGTGAAGAGGAAAGCTTGAAGAAGCAGTGATTTAAAAGCAGGCGCAGAGAAATATTTTTTCTTGAATTCAAAGTCAGGGCTGAATCCGCTCAGTCCAGAAGGGAAGAATAAGCAGAGCAGCTGTTTTGCAAGTCACTTCCAGCACAAACAAATCTACACTTATTGATGTGAAGAAGATAGGGCTGAGAATTTCTCAATTCAGGAAGCAGTAGGCTCAGGGACAATATCCATGGAGTCAAAGTTTAGCTGAGTTTATCTCAGTCCAAGAAGCTTGATGTATAACCCACAATTCGATAAGATTATAAGTACCCAATAAGATGACTATTTGCATACCATTGGGAGAGCAGAGGCGGGCTTGGGCGAGCAGAGGTGAGTTTGGGAGAGTATGGGTGAGTATCTCGCTAGTTTGGGTGAGTAGACTCTTGGAACTCGCTGGAAGAAGTTGGATACTCGTCTATATCCCCCCCAGGATTTCTATATAAATAGCCCACCATGGGTACTAGAAATGACACTTTTGGAAGAGGTAGTGTTGGGTACACTTAAAATATGTACCAGATTTGGAGAAGCCTCATCTTAGTCAATGATATGCATCAATTTTTATTTGATAGATGTTTGAGTTTCATTGTGTAGGTTTGAGAATTTGAAGAAAATTTTCTAAATACAAGTGTCGACACTTAAAAAGAAGTTGTGTCGACACCCAGAACTTGTGTCGACACTTATGAAGAAGTTGTGTCGACACCCATAACTTATGTCGACACTTATGAAGAAGTTGTGTCGACACCCAGAATTTGTGTCGACACTTATGAAGATGTTGTGTCGACACTCAAACTAAGTCGAAACCTAAAGAAGAAGAAGCTGTGTCGACACCAAGAATTGTGTCGACACCTGAAGAAGAATTTGTGTCGACACCAGAAGAAGTTGTGTCGACACACGTGACTTATGTCGACACACACTCAACGTTGTCAACACACACTCAATGCTGTCGACACACACACTCAATGCCGTCTGCCAGCAACAGCTAAGTCGACACCAGAAGCAGTTGTGTCGACACACATGACTTATGTCAACACACACTCAATGACATCTAACATACACTCAATATCGTCTGACATACACTCAACGCCATCTGTTTACATCAGATATGTCGATATATGGAGCAGTTGTGTCGACACATAGGACTTGTGTCGACACATACAATAGAAGAAGTGTCGAGAAGCAGAAATATGACTGTGTCGATACATGGAGGGTTGTGTCGACATCATGAAGACTTATGTCGACACTTAGCCTATATGTGTCGACACATATGAAGAAGTTTGCTGAGTGGTTTGTGCTGAGTTGTAAAGTCTTTGAAGAATAAACTAACATGACTTGTGACTCGACAACTGTCATAACTAACCGGTCTGACACCTCTATCAGAACTGTCAGAAGTTTGTTACAAACCGGATCAGCCGGTAACCATGGGGAAACTCTATATAAGAGACTGATCTATAACAACCAGAAGAACGAGACAGAGACGAGAATAAGAAGAACAACACGAGAGAATTCTTCAACAAGAACATATGAAACCCTTACGAAGGCAGATCCAGAACTGTCTGCAAGAAAGATTCAGATCTCATTCTTAATTTAAGGAAGGAGCTGACTGAAGATCAACTTCTACATCAAGTGAAGATCCACCTTATTTTGTTCTATCAATAAGCTTTGAAAAAGCTAAGTCAGGTTGGATCAGAAGGGTCAGTTAATTCAAGAACTGATCAAGAAGCCTACACTAGTAGAGAAATCTATCTGGTGAATCTTCTGTATCTTTATTACATTCAAATTACTTGTAGGATCTATTGTAAGATCTAAGTTGTAAGCCTGTAATTATAAAGGCTGAGGTAGGGCTGAGAGCCTAAGGTGTAGGACTTGTGAAAAGTCTGAGTTATAAGCCTAGTGATAAAGGCTGTGGTAGGGCTGAGGCCTGAGGTAGGAATCTTGGAGAGAATCTGAGGTAGGACTTTTTTAAGTATGAGCTGTAGGAACTAATCTGGTTCTGAGTTGTAAGATCTGCAGATCTGAGCTAGTGGAAGGAAGTTGTGCTGAATCTAGTTATCTACTGGATAGGCGAAAGGAGAAAGTGGATGTACCCATACCTTAGGGAACCACTATAAATCTGTTGTATGCTTTGTTATGAATTGTGGTCTGTGTTTTGATTTATCTGTGCTGAGAATAATCTATTTTTTGCATAAAATTGTTTAAAAAGATTAGAACCTATTCACCCCCCTCTAGGTGTCTAGGCTCTTGAAATCAAGTCTTTCAAGTGGTATCAGAGGGAGGTTTCTCAAAGATTGACCTAACGGTCTTAGCGATTCTCCAAGGCAAATAACAGATATCAAGAATGAGTTCAAATGAGAATCAAAAGAAATTTGGATCTATGAAACTGCCTATCTACAGGAAATAATCCTTTGGCATATGGAAGGAAAGGGTCAGGTTGTTTATGGAAGCATCTAATCCAAGAATCTATATCACAGTACTGGAAGGCCCCTTCATTCCAATGAAGGCATCAGTTCTTGATGCAAATATTCAAACTCCAAAGAGTTACTCTGAAATGACCAAGGATGAGATCATCCTGGCAACACTAGACAAAAGAGCACAGAACATTATAGTAAGTGCTATAGATGATGCTATATTTCAGAATCTAGTGCACTGTAAATACCTCTTAGCAAATGTGGGACACATTGATTGTCTATATGGAGGGTATAGAAGAAGTCAGAGAAGATAGGAAGTCTATGCTGAATCAGGAATATGAAAGCTTTAGGCAAACCAAAATTGACAGCATAGCTGAGTGCTATAAGAAGTTCTTCAGAATAGTAAATGAGCTGATTACCTATGGAAGAGTCTTCAGCCTTATGAACTGAATGATAAGTTTCTTAGGTTCGTTACAAAGGATTGGGACACTAAGATATGTGCCATCAGAGAAGTGGCCAGGCTGGTTGATATACCTCCACCCATACTTTTTGGAAAGTTGTTATCCTATGAAATGCAGCTTACTGCCAGAAAAGAGGAAGAGAAGGGCAGCAGATCTGAGTACAAAGAAAAGTCAGTAGCCTTCAAGGCTGAAGGCACAAGAAAGGGTAGGATAAAATCTCCTTCTCCACCCAGAAGGAGTGCTGAGGCAGAAGAAGGAATTCCTGACAACAGTACATCAGATAGTCACACCTCTGATGAGGACTTTGCTGTCTTCACAAGTAAATTCCAAAGTTTCATGAAAAAGAAGAAGTGGAGAACCAGGCCATCAACATCCTTCTCTAAGGATGAGTATTATAAGAAAAAGAAGAATCCCAAGGAGGATAGGTATGCCTCTAAACCTAGTAAACAATCAAATTCTAAGATTGTTTGTTATTGCTGCAACAGTCCTGGACATATCATAGCTGACTGTCCTGACAAGAGGAAGGAGTCTAAAGACAAAAAGAAACAGCAAGTAAAAGGCAAGAAGGAGAAATCCCTTGTTGCTCAAAAGAAGAAGAGTTGGACAGACTCATCATCTTCAGAATCTGGAGAAGAAGATGCAGACGTATATATAGGACTGTTCTCAATAGAAGAGGATTCTAGGGAACTAAAATTCCTACAAATGCCTGACTCCATTAATGGAGTAGAAGAATACTGCTGTAAAGGGCTGATGGCTCAATCAGAAGATGATTAGTGCCAGGATCAGCCTGGACCAAGTAAGGTATACAATTCTCCCTTAGCTTCTGATTATTTTACTGGATCAGAATCAGAAGTATCTGCTTCAGGAGAAGTGGATGGTTCTAAGTTTGAGGGGGATGTACACCAACTCATTGATGAGTATGGTGGGTTGTTGCAAGCTCTGAAGAAGAGCAAGTTTCTTGTCAAAGAGCAGGCCAAGGAGATTGAATCTCTTAAGCTGGCTGCAGCAGATTCAACAAAGCTGTTGGATCTAAAATTGAATGATGTTACCAAACTGAAAAACATTACTATTATTCAGATGGGCACAATCTCTTTCAAGGAGAATCATATCAAGAAACTGGAGGCAAAACTTCAGCAAGAAAGGGAGCTAGTGGCTAAATTCTCCAAGCCAAAATCTGTCTTACCCTTAATAGATAATTTCATTTTACAAAAAGGGAAGACTGGTCTAGGTTTTAAGGAAAGAACTAGGGCCACCAATTCATATAGAAAAGGTAAGGTCCCAGTTCAGCCTCTAGTTGCAAAGACCCATATCTTCTTTAGGAAGGTGATGAATCCTACAAACAGGTATGATCATGACATTACTCATGGTCACTATGAGTATGGAAATCTAATGGGCAAGGGTACAAATTCCAATAGGCCACTCTATAGGCATGCCCATCAAGTTCAAGAGGAATGCTTGAAGTTTGCTGCTCCAGCACCAACACTTAAAAAGACTACTGGCAACAAAGTTGAGAAGTCTGTACCTAAGAGAAGGTATAATAGATTTGAGTGTTAGTGTTGTGGCAAGATTGGCCACTTTGCCATGAATTGTTGGTTTAACACAAGTGTTAAAATCAAGAATAGTTTTCCTATTAGAACAGTTGCAGGATTTCAAACTAACAAGGACCTAGGACCTAATAACAAATTGGGTTCTAAGAGTAAGTGATTTTTTATTTGATGCAGGTGGTCCAAGTGGCCATACCCCTATATCGTACTTGGATAGTGGATGTTCCAGACACATGACTTGAACAAGAAGACTGTTGAGGGACTATATACCCATAAAGAATGGACCCAAAGTAATCTTTGGTGGATCAGAAAAAGGGATCATCAAAGGATTTGGTAACATTTCTAGTAATTCAATTACTATCACTAAAGTGGCTTATGTGAAGGGTCTAAAACATAACCTTATTAGCATAAGTCAACTTAGTGATCTAGGTTATGACATCTCTTTTCTAAAAGGGGAGTGCCAAATAAGAAGGTCAAGTGAACAAGAGATCATTTTGACTGGCACTAGGTAAGGAAATGTATATTTCCTTAACCTAGATTGTGAGTTTAACAACTCATCCATTTGTCTAGTAGCAGGAGAAAAAGCCTTACTGTGTGTCAAATGGCACAAGAGGCTTGCTCATCTGAACTATTAGTCTATAGGATAGCTGTTTAGCATGGGATTAGTGAGGAATGATCCTCAAGTCAAGTGCATTAAAGAGGGTGTGTGTTCTGCTTGCCAAAAGGGCAAGCAGACTAAGTCCTCTTTCCAGGCACTTGATATCAAAGATTCAATGAGATGTTTATATCTCTTGCATATGGATTTATTTGGTCCAATGCCAGTTCACAGTCTTGGTAGGAAAGTATACACACTTGTTGTTGTGGATGACTATTCTAGATATACATGGGTTTTCTTCTTGAGGCAGAAATCTGAAACCCCAACTATTTTTCAGACTTTTGTTAGACAAATTCAGAATGAATATAACAGTTCAGTGGTCAAAATTAGAAGTGACCATGGAATTTAATTTTAGTCTGAATATATGACAAAATTCTGTGAAGAACTTGGGATTCATCAGGAATTCTCTTCACCTAAAACTCCTCAGCAAAATGGTGTTGCTGAAAGGAAGAATAAGACTCTTATTGAGGCAAGTAGAACACTACTTAGTGACACTACTCTCCCTGAATACTTCTGGGACGAGGCAGTAAATACTGCATGTCATGTACTCAATAGAGCCTCCATCAATAAGAAGCATAAGATGACTCCCTACAAGATTTTGAAAGGCAGAAAACCAAATATTTCCTACTTCAGAATCTTTGGTAGCAAGTTTTTTGTACTAGTTAATAGAATGCTCTACCAAACAAAGTTTGTTGCCAAATCCCTAGATAGGATATTTGTTGGGTACATCAATCATAGTAGGGCATACAGAATCTACAACCTGACTACCCAAGTTATAGAAGAATCTATACATGTTGTATTTGATGAGTCAAAATTGATTAACAGTGAATTGTCTAGCTCTTCAGTTACTTATACAGGTCTAACAGATAGGCTGGACAAGCTGATCATCAATGAAGAAGTTCTTGCTATGCTGGATGAAGAAAAAGATGCCAACTGTACAGGGGGAGAACAAATCTCACTAGATGAAGAAGACAATGTGGAGTATAGTGTTGAGGAAACTTAAGAAAGCCATGAGGTTGACAGATTTCCTCCAGCAAGAAGACACTTGAGGGATCATCCAACTCACCAAATCATTGGTGATACAAGTCAAGTTGTTCTAACTAGGAGCAAAAGCATGAACACAGTTCTATGCTCTAGCTTCCTGTCACAAATAGAACCCAGGAAGTTTGAAGAATCTATGCAAGACTCTAACTGGATTGATGCTATGCAAGAAGAGCTGAGTCAGTTCAGAAGATGTAAAGTCTGGGAACTGGTTCCTAAATCTAAGGATCACAACATAATAGGAACCAAGTGGATCTACAGAAACAAGCTTGATGAGGATGGCACTATAGTCAAGAACAAGGCCAGGCTGGTAGCAAAAGGCTACAGGAAAGAGGAAGGTATTGACTTTGATCAAACCTTTGCCCCAGTGGCAAGGCTGGAGGCTATAAGGCTATTCTTGGCCTATGCTACCTATCAAGGATTCACGGTTTACCAGATGGATGCGAAATCAGCATTTCTGAATGGTGATTTAAAAGAGGAAGTCTATGTTGAACAACCCTCGGGTTTTGTAGATTCTCATTGAAAGTCACTCTAGTGTCAACTACCTTCACCTATGGGAGAGATAGGTGATTTGCAATCGTTTTGCGGATTTAAAAGTTTACCTGCACAATAAAACAAAACAAGCACAAAATAGAAACACACGGGCAGCTATAGTGGTTCCCTGATTTGGGTACGTCCACTTCCCCCTTCGACCTATCTCCCAACAAGGGACGACTCGGTCACTTCACCAACCGGATTGAAATCTAATCCTCATACTATGGAAGAAACCCTTCCACCCAAAGGAGTCACTACTCCTCCACCACGGGTTGCACCCAACCCTTACAACGAGGAAACAAAGTTTCTTTACAACAAAAGTAAAAATAGAATGTACAAATATACAAACTACGTTTGGAGCGCTCGGTGTCCCTCTTCGTTCGATGAAGCGTTCTTGAAGATTACGAAGATTCCACGACCTAAGCACTCTCTTGGAGAGGATCTTCCCAAGATCGGCGGCGGCGATGCTTTGTAGATCCAAACTTCATAACAAAGCCAGCAAGGTCTACCAACGATCTTACTTGGATCGATCGTCTCAATCGATTCGGAAGGGGAAAGTATTCCCGTTCAACAAACCAAGAGACAAAGGATCTCAAGATAGAAACGTGAGACGCGTTGCTTGGCTGAGTTTCTATCGCAGGGAGATCAAGAAAATCCAAGACCAGCGGCGGCGACAACCTTTCGAGCGGCGAAGAAGTTCTGCGATCTGCTAGGTCAAGTCGGCGGCTCTTTCTTTTTTTCGCGTGTTCGGGATTGTCTTCATGTTCAAAAATAAGAGCGTATATATACTGTAGAATATCCCTTATGACCGTTGTGGGCCCCACAAGGAGAATCACTAAGCCCGGTCCAAACAGCGCCATAAATCTTGTTTCGGTCCAGCGAGCAGGAAGAAATCGCCTAAGGAAAATTCGGCGGGAATCATGGGTGATTCTAGACGAATCGGCGAGAATCACTTATGATTCCCTTCGAATTCTCCTTAGAAGAATTTTAGCTGAAGGGCTTGCCATCCGGAGTGAATCAGCGAGAATCAAAACCATTCTCGCCGAATCGGCGAGAATGTAGAGTCATTCTCGACGATTCTGACTTGGCAGAATCTTGAAGGCGTTGACTCAGCCGGGTGATTCTCGCCGATTCTGACTTGGAAGAATTCTTGAAGGCGTTGAGTCAGCCGGATGCAGTCGACGGGAATCGGCGAGTGATTCTCGACGATTCGGCGAGAATCACTAGTGATTCCCGTCGAATCGGCGAGAATCACTTAGTGATTCTCGTCGAATTTAACTTAGACGATTCTTCGTCTTTCTTCCCATGAGTTGGTCTTTGACCCATCCTTGCTCCTCTTCTGCTCTTGATCTATCTCAGCCCTGTACTTGAAAATAAGTACACTCCAATAGAGAGTGTACACGTAAGCCAACACACTGATCTGCTCAACGAGAGATTACGTTGTGCAGACCCGTGTATATTGACCCACTACACCCTGACATTGGTGTGTACTTAGCGTGGAATAACTGCAAGCACATATTGAAGAAAATCATCAAATACATTATCTATTAAACTTAGCTTGTTCAGAGGCTTCTTAAAATCAGGTACATTGTGGATACAATACCCAACAATCTCTCCCTATTTGAAGAAGCCTAAACCCTACAAGCTAAGGTGAATAGAACATATGGGAATGAAAATCATAAACTAAAAATTCAGTTGAGAGTGAAATTCATTACCACTAGCCTGAGAGCATACTTGTAGCCACCTTAGCCTTAGCCGAGAGGATAATCTCCCCCTTTTCGGCTTCTGCAAATCTGGGACATGCTCCCCCTCAGATCTTGCATCCATGCTCGAGCTTGAGTTCCTTGCTGATGCTCCCCCTTGATTCAAGAGCCTTGAGCCGTACAGACTTCACTCTTCATAGTTTAACATGCCGAGTTCAGTTTTGAAGAGACTGAACTTGGCCTCGTCTAAGGGCTTTGTGAAGATATCTACAACCTGCTTATCCGTGGGGACATAGCAGAGAGATATATCTTTGTTTTCCACATGCTCCCGAATAAAGTGATAGCGTACTTCAATATGCTTCGTTCTGCTGTGCGACACAAGATTGTTCGTAATTGCTATTGCGCTGGAGGAGTCACAATACATCGGAACTTCGCTGAACTGCAAGTCATAATCTTTGAGCTGATTTTTGATCCATAGAAGTTTTGCGCAACAGCTGCCTGCTGAGATGTACTCAGATTCAGCTGTGGAGGTTACGACATAATTCTGCTTCTTACTGTTCCATGAAATAAGCCTTCTTCCGAGGAATTGACACGTCCTGGAAGTGCTTTTCCTATCATCCTTTTGTGTTTGGTTTCTGATACCTTGTCAAAACTCAGTGGTGGCAAGACACCTGATCAAAAAATCTGGTTTGGTTTTTGAGCACCTTATCAAAAGCTCATTGGTGCCCAGGACACCTGATCAACTATTCCTGCAGTGGATTCCTACCTAGGGTGGTAGAAGAGTGGATGTACTCAGGTTGTTTTGGGAACCACTATAGGTCCTTGTGTCTTCTAGTTATTTGTATTTTGTTTGCTGTGTGCTGTGATTTTATATCTTGCTTTAATTTGTTTTATTTACTGCAAGCACAATACACCTATAAATAAATTAAGTCTTCCACTGCCAATTAATTTTAATTTGCAAAATTATTTTAAAATACTCTATTCACCCCCCCTCTAGAGTAAAGGTAGATCTTACCCTAACTTTTATATTGGTAAGCTCTTCAGTTAAGAGCTAGTTTGGAATGGTACCAATGTGAAGTGCTCCAAGGAGGGCATGTGTTCTGCTTGTCAAAAGGGAAAGCAGACAAAAGCTTCCTTCAAGGGAATTGGGACATAAGATTCTGTGAGGTGCCTACACCTCCTGCATATAGAATTGTTTGGTTCTATGCCAGTTCATAGTACTGGTTTGAAGGTCTACACCCATGTGTTAGTTGATGAATTTTCCAGGTTTGCTTGGGTGTTCTTCCTCAAGAGAAAGAATGAAACCCTTAATATCTTCATTAAGTTTGTCAAGCAAATTCGGAATGAGTTTAACAGTTCTGTGGTTAAAATCAGAAGTGATCATGGGACTGAATTTCAGTCTGACAGCATGACAAGGTTCTGCGAAGAGTATGAGATTCATCAAGAATTCTCTTCACCTAGAACACCCTAGCAAAATTGGATTATTGAGAGGAAAAATAGAACTCTCATAAAGGCTGGAAGGACCCTGTTGAGTGACACATCTCTCCTAGAATATTTCTGGGCTAAGGCAGTCAACATTACATGTCATGTCCTCAACAGAGCCTCTATCACCAAAAGCCACAAGAAAACTCTCTATGAGATCTTGAAAGGCAGAAAACCAAACCTGAGCTATCTCAGAATCTTTGGTAGTAAGTATTATGTGCTCCATAATGGAAAGTCCTATATAACTAAGTTTGCTGCGAAGTCCTTTAATGGGATTTTTGTTGGGTACAGTAACCATAAAATAGCTTATAGGATCTACAACTTGAAAAACCAAGTTGTAGAAGAGTCTGTATATGTAGTCTTTGATGAGTCTATCATGATTTACAATGAGCTGCCAAGCTCCTCTTCTAGTACTACAGATACAGAGATATTGGTGGAAAAGCTAGCCATCGAAGATGTAGCTCTAGTTATGCAAGATGAAGTGGATATTCCAGAAGGTCCACCAGACTCACTTAGAGCACATAAAGATCAGCAAGGAGCTGTTCCTGAAGTTGTTACTGAAAGAAGATTGCCTCCAGCAATCAGGCATTTAAGAGACCATCCTGCACACCAAATCATTGGTGAATCTAGCCATGGTATAGTGACCAGAAGCAAGAATCTGAATACAACTATGTATGCCAATTTCCTGTCATAGGTGGAGCCAAAGAAATTTGAAGAGGCCAACATAGATCTGAACCAATTCAAAAGATGCAAGGTCTGGAAGCTGGTTCCTAGACCACAAGGACATAATGTCATTGGAGTTAAGTGGATCTACATGAATAAGCTTGATGAAAATGGCATCATAATCAATAACAAAGCAAGGTTAGTGGCTAAGGGGTACATACAAGAAGAAGGTATTAATTTTGATCAAACCTTTGCCACCTTAGTAAGATTGGAGGCCATCAGACGGTTCCTTGCATATGTTGTACACAAGGGATTAAAAGTTTACCAGATGGATGTAAAGTCAGCCTTCCTAAAAGGTGAATTAAGAGAAGAAGTCTATGTTGAGCAGCCTCCAGGTTTTGTTATTCCTAACTCTACTGATTCTATTTATAATTTTATGAAAGCTCTATATGGGCTAAAACAAGCCCTTAGAGCATGGTATGAAACCTTGTCTAGCTTTCTCATTGAGAACAAATTCTCAAGGAGGGAGATAGATAAGACCCTATTCCTAAGGGAATCTAAGAGTAAGATCACCCTAGTCCAGATCTATGTAGATGATATCATCTTTGGATCTACTGATGACAACCTCTGCATGAAGTTTGCTAAACTTATATATGGGAAGTTTGTGATGAGCAGTATGGGTGAACTAAAGTTCTTCTTGGGTCTTCAAGTAAGACAAACTGATGATGGCTTATCTATATCCCAGTCTAAGTTTACTAGGGAGTTAATAAAGAAATTTGGCATGGAGAATTCCTCCACCATAAGAACTCCCATGGGGTCAAGTATGCATATAGGCAAGGATAAAACAGGAAAGCCAGTTGATGAGACCTTGTATAGAGGGATAATTGGCTCTCTTCTTTATCTTACTTCAAGTAGGCCAGACATCATATTTTCTACATGTGTTTGTGCTAGGTATCAGGCTTGCCCTAAAGAATTTCACTAATCTGCTACAAAGAGAAGTTTGAGGTATCTTAAGGGCACACCAGATCTTGGCCTATGGTACCCTAGAAATGAGGAGTTTGAACTAACAGGCAACTCAGATGTAGATTTTGCAGGCTGTAAAGAGACAAGAAGAGCACTTCTGGAATATGTCAACTCTTAGGTGGAAAACTAGTGTCTTGGAGCAGTAAGAAGCAAACTAGTGTTGCAATCTCAACTGTAGAGTCAGAGTACATCTTAGCAGGTAGCTATTGTGCTCAGTTGTTGTGGATCCTGTATCAGCTCTAGGACTACAACCTCTAAATAAGTAAAAGCCCTCTATTCTGTGATTCTACTAGTGCCATATCAATATCTCGGAATCTTGTTTCTCATAGCAGGACTAAGCATATTGAGATAAGATATCATTTCATTAGGGATCATGTGGAATGTGAAGATATTACCCTAGAGTTTATCCCAATAGACAAGCAAGTGGCTGACATCTTCACTAAGCCACTAGATGAAGAAAAGTTTAACACCTTCAAGTTTGAGTTGGGTATGCTAAACCTAACATTGCTTCAGTTGCTCCTTAAATAATTGCAGGCTATGTTATGTATTGCATATGGAATTTCTCCTCAATAGAATGAAGACTTTTCAAGTAGTATACCTTCAATGGTATCATGTTCAAGTGCTGTCCAAACTTGTGCAGACTATACTGTCTACCAAGAAACATGACAGATGCTGCTTCAATTGAGGTGGAGCATGTCAAGCACTACTCTAAGTACTCTCAAGGTGTTTAAACTACTGCCTAAGAGAAATCAAGTGGGGGAGCAGAATAACCTCCCTGGCTATTTACAGAAGTCAAAAGTGGGAGAAGGACTTGAATTAGCTTACTGATTCAAGGACTTAAAAGTGGTATTAGAGGACAGGAGGAAAAGGATACAAGTGGTATCAAATTCATCAAAAGCAAGTAGCAACTATTAAGAGGGAGAAGGTGCAGGTATGCCCTGCAGACAAGGAATTAAGTTTATAATAACCTATCTTCTTATCATATCTTTTCCTATTGTATTACCGTAATTTGTTAGTATATGTCATTGAATCAGATATTTGGTGAAGATTTTTTACTTCTTCAAATAGGGGGAGATTGTTGGGTCCATTGCCCACAATTTCCTAGATTTGAAGAAGTCAAATATGTTAATGAGCATACACAATGGTATATTTAATATATGTTCAAGTTGATATATGCAGGTTAGTCCTAGTTACAATGATGGGACAGGTAGCCTAAGTGGATAAGTCAGGTAAACACTTACCTAAGTTATAGACAGACAGAAACTTATCTAAGTCCACAGGCATTGAGTGAAGGTTACTCACTCAATGCCAGATGACTTATAGCATTGAGTGGAGCCTATATAGTCAAAGCTAAAGGAGTGGCAAGCTGAAAAACTTGCTAAGTCCGCAAGCATTGAGTGAAGTCTAATCACTCAATGTCATACAACAAAAGGCTGTGAGACAAGATCAGTCAGTCAAAGCCACAGAAAATCTGTACTGAAATTTGACTAAGTCCACAAGCATTAAGTGAGGCAAGCTCACTCAACGCCACGTGTTAAAGCATTGACTGTATTTCATTCAATCAGAACCTGTGTTTTAAGACACAGAAATTTGGCTAAGTCCAAATGTGTTGAGTGGAGCTCACTCTCTCAATGCCAAGATGGAGAAAAATCTGGCTAAGGTAGAAATCATTGAGTGAGGCATGCTCACTCAACGCTCTCAATGCCATAATTTAGAATATCTTGCTAAAAGCAAAAAGCATTGAATGGGGCATGCTCACTCAATGCTCTCAACGATTAAGATGCTGAAGAAGCAAGAAAATGACTAAGGAATAAGGCATTGAGTGAGGCGTGGTCACTCAATGCTCTCAACGTCAAGCATGCAGAAAAGGCTAAAGAATGTGCTAAGGCAAAAAGCGTTGAGTGAGACGTGCTCACTCAACGCTGTCAACGCCTAGATAGACAAAATTCTGTCTAAGTGTCTTGACGTTGAGTGAAGCTCATTCACTCAACGCCTATTCTACTGATGCTTGATTTTGGCTAAGTCCACAGGTGCTGATGTCGGCAAAATCGACAAAGTCAACTGATTTCAAATCAAACACGAAGAAGCTACAGAACACCACAAACTCTGCCGAGAAGCTACTGTACGTCTTCTTTCGTTAAAGCAAGGTGTAGTTGGAAGCTGCAGGTGGGGCCCACTGATCTCTAAGAGCCGTTTATCTGCGAACTACAAAAGAAAGAGATGGGCCAAGATGAAAAGGAACTTTTAGGGCTTTATCAATTTAAAAAGGTTACGACCCGACTTCATCTCTCTCGCCATTATCACCGAGAAAGAGCTTGAAGTCTTTCTACAGGAACAAAAAGTTTAGTGAGCTGCTTCTTATTCATCTGCTACAGCATAATCAGAAAGATCGCTGATAGAGGAACAAAGTAGATCCATTATTCTCCAGTGGGCTCAGTTGGCAGATTGAAGAACACAAGTTCATCTTCTTCTTCAGCAAGATCGGAATATTCATTCTGAGTTTCTTCCAACAGAGGGAGAACTTCTTCCTGCTGCTATGAAGTAAGATAGTGCTGAGATAACTCAGCCCTAGCTTTTGACATAGAGAAATTTCCCTATATCAAAACATTCAAATCTTCATCTTTCTGTAGGATCCACCTGGATCTGAGCTATAGGTCCACTGGCCTGAGGTAGGGCAATATTGTCTGAGTTATAGGAGAGTAAAGCTCTCTGAGTTGCAGGATCCAACTGGATCTGAGCTATAGGGCCACTTGCCTGAGGTAGGGCAATTTGCCTGAGTTGTAGGAGAGTGTAAATCTCTTAGGTAGGATCCTTTAGATCTGAGGTAGGGCTTGAAAGTTAGGGGATAGATCATTCTTAACTCTAGGGGGGCGTGAATAGAGTATTTTAAAAACTTTAATTAGTTTTTATTGCAGAATTAAAATAAGTGATATTAATGTATATAAAGTGAAGTAAAAACAAAATTATTACAGCACAACAAAACAAGAAATATAACAACCAGACGACACAAAGAAATTATAGTGGTTCCCCAAAACTGGGTACATCCACTCTTCTACCACCCAGGTAGGAATCCACTAACAAGTTTTTGTTCAGGTGCCCTGCCACCACAGGTTTTTGCTCAGGTGCCCTGTCACCACAAGACTTATTTCAAGAGAGATCTCATAACCCTTTGAGCGTTTGATCAGGTGCCCAAAAATCAACCCAAGTCTTTTGATAAGGAGACTTGAAAACCAAAAGCAACTTTTGAAGGGAGTTATAAAAACCCTTTATACAGCGAGGTAAAGAAAAATTATATTGACTTCTCTTTCTCAATAGCACTGAGAAGACTAGTGGGTTGTTGTGATGTCAACGATCTCCTTTAGATGAAGATTTGTTCAGGAAGCTGGAAGCTTTGCACAGGGTGTAGACCTTCAACTTGGTTTGTTGATCTTCAGGATCTTTTAGACAGATATTGTATTGTTGTCTCTTGAAAAGTCCTGAAGTAGAAACTGAAGAAGACTGAAGATGTGTGTAAGTTGTTCTTCTTTAATTTCCTGTATGCACAATAGCAAAAATCTCTTCTCTGTGTATCATGTATCAGTAGTTGAGTGTTTTTGTCTGAAGAGAAAAATGTCTTTTATATTCTGAGTTGATTTCAGCCTTTGAATTTTTAATAATATCCTTGATTTACTGCTGAAATCTTGAGAGTTGAATAGCTGGAATTTGTCTTTAATATGTTTCCTCAACTGTCCCAGTAAATAATCAAAGTAATTAATTATGTGAAAGCCATAATTAATGCTACCATGAACGGCTATATTCTTGAGAATATGAGCATTAATTATCAAAGAATTACTGCCTTAAAATAATATAATTTGAAGTCATGCTGATAGAAAATACAACAAACTGACTTTGAAAAAGAATTAGTCAAACTCAGGAAAGATTTTGTCGACCTGAACTCCAAGTTTGTCGAGCTGAGAAATCTCCTTCGTCGAGCTGAGCTCAGAGATCATCGTTATAGAAAATAATTGTCAATACTGAGTTCCAAGTTTGTCGACCTGAGATAGACTTTCGTCGACCAGAGAATCTGAGTAGAAGGAGGATCGTCGACCTGAGCTCGGATTTCGTCGAGCTCAGCTCAGAGTTGAAACTCTGAGTTCGTCGATATGAGATCGACGATCGTCAAGCTTAGTTCGAAGAACTTCGAACTGATTTTCTGAACTCTTTAAAACTATATTTCTTCTAAGTCTGAGTCTCTGAAATCTTCTGAAGGCTGGATCAAAGTAGTCTAACCTAATCAGACTAACCTTAACCTTAGAACTAACAGATGACCCTATGCTATACAAGTTGGATCAACAAACCTAATAGTGAACCTAGCCCAAATCCAAACTGGGGTTCCAACAGGGCTGTCCTCCCAGCCTGAGTGTAGGGCCATTGACCTAAGGTAGGTGATCTATTGATAACTGAGTTGTAGGCCCCTTGTGGTAGAGTTGTAGGTTTTAGAGGAGACTGAGAGATCCTGAGGGATATGAGGTGTAAGCTCCTTGGAGTAGTGTTTTGGAGAAGTGTCTTGACTAACAGAAAGTTGGCAAGGTGGGAGGAGAGTGGATGTACCCATAAGTTGGGGAACCACTATAAATATGTGTGTGCTTTTGTGTATTGTTTTCCTTATGTAGGTTCTTGAAAGCAAACTACTGCCAACACACTTAGTGCTAAAGGAAAAACTAAAAAGAGAATAATAACAGTGAAACAAACTATTCCCCTAGGTTGTAAGCTACCTTGAAAATAAAGACTTTCATATGTATCAGTAACTCCTTGAAGTTCACAATAAGAGAATGTGATATTGGTCATGTACTGGACAAGATACTAATTATTTTAGTAGTCTTATGACATAATATTTGCATATGTTCCAATTTGACTTCAAATAAGGTTCCAATATGCTTGGATTATTCTGAATCTTTTGTTGATAAACACATTGTTTGTTAGCAGAAGAGTAATTATGTTGAGACTAAAACTTATTTGGCGACAACTGGCATAGATAAAAGAAACGATTCAATTAAAATCATGGTAATGGCCGTGCACATTAACAAATTATAGAATGAGTATAACGTCATGCACATTAACAAATTATAAAATTAAAACAACCATGTACCTTGCAATTTTGATAAACTAGCACCCTGCTGTTTATCAAAACTGCAACATTATAGTTTTGAGAAACTGTAGGGTGGCAATTTATCAATATTGCATCTCTTCCCATGACATGTTGTGCAACCATAGAAGGCCAGAAGGGTGGGGGGGGGGGGGTGCACACATTCCTAAATATGATGTGATTGTTTTTAAAAAGCTTCAGAAGCACTCAAGAATTTATACATGAAGTGTTCTGAGTTTGGAACTCATGCAACACTTATATTTCTAATCAATCTTTTTTGAACTCACTGTTATGTCCAGATAATTGCTTCATGCATGGATGCATGCTAACAACATCTTATGGATTTAAGAAATTATCTGGACATGCTTATCAGCGTTCTTGATAACAATTTCATAGCATGTACAGATGCATGTGACCTAGGCATCAATCAAACACCACCAAAAATGAAAGACTAACATCTTATGGATATAATAGCATGCATAGAAGTAATTATCTGGACATGCTTTGGAAGAAAGTATATTTTGAGTCAAATAAATTTTGAATGTCCACCAAGTTAAATAGAAATTAAATGTGATATACATCTAAAGTACAAGTTTAAAATGTGATATACATCATACCCCAAACTAAACCAAGGTAAATGTTATGCCTGAAATCTAAAATGAAAATTAAATTATATAGATCGAGCAATTGATCATTGAATGTGTATCATAATATTACATATAATTGAGAGTGTTGATTATATCTATTATAGAAAACTACATCTCCTAGAATAATGTTCCAGATAATTATATATTTTGGAATTAATTCTATAAACCTGGAAAGACTATCTAGTTCAATCCACTCTTCTTGCTAACAACATCTCCTAGACTCCTACCAGCTCTAATCGATATCAATTTAATTAAAGTGGATTGCAAAAATGAAAAAAATTAAAAATAGGAAAAGGTGAGGAACAATGAACCTTGATTTTATTTGAATCAAGCACTGACAACCTCATGAAGCCACCAAGAAAGTCTGCGTCGTTTTGCAGCTTATATCATAACAAAACATTGCATTTTAACAATAATACTCACTTCTAAAGTCTGCACATAAGTAAACAAAGAGCAATAGAGCAGAACAAAGTGGCATGCATAGAACCTCAACAGGAAAAAAATATATTAAAATATATATTTTTATATATTAAAAAATACATATAATTTTGATAAACACACCAACATAAACGCAAACACAAAACACACAAAAAACCACATAAAACATATAATTTCAAGAAACAAATATATATTAAAATCATTTCAAACTTTTGTGATCGAGAGGTCAAATGGAAAGCTTAATGATAATGAAACTTTTTTCCTTTCAATGGAGCATAAATATATTCCAACATCATGTACCAAATAAACAAATTCCATCCAACACTACTTAGGCTTCGTTTGGAATAAAGTTTACGGTGGTAGTGGTCGTGTGTCCGTTTGAGATTGCAACTCAGGCCAAAAAAACTCAAACCTAATGTTTAGGATATCAAAAGACAAACATGTAAATGTGAAGTGACGTAACAGTAATAGTACTAAAATTTTGGCAAGTGAAGTAAAAAGTGAAGCACACAAGCATACTAACACATACACTCTTCAACACACACACACACACACACACACACACACACACACACACACACTTACACTCTTCAATACATACGCACACATACACTCTTCAATACAAACACACACACACACACACACACACACACACACCACACACCACATAAACACAAGAATACACAAATAAATTCCTTTGCACATCCACATAAACACAAATACACACACAAAACCACACAAACATACTAATAATAATACACACATCCACACAAACTCACCAACAAATTTAACATACATAAACACTTATAACAACACACACACAAATAAATTTATATGCACATGCACACATCCACACAAACACATACACACACAAAACCTCATAAATAGACACTAACAACAATACACACATACACACTCATCCACAAACACACCAACACATTCAACAGACATACACACTTATAACTACACACATAAACACAAAAAACATGTACATACATACTCACAAACCCATACAAACACACTCAAACAATCATACACACCAACAAATTTAACATGCATACATACTTACAACTACAAACACAAAAACAATTATATGCACATGCGCACATCCACACAAACAAAAAAACACACAAAACTTCATAAACAGGCCCTAATAATAATACACACATACACACTCATCCACAAACACACCAACATCATCAAATTCAACACACATACACACTTACAACTACACACATAAACATAAATAACACAGATACATACTCACAATCCCACACAAACACACTAAAACAATAATAGAAACCACCACCACATAAACACAAGCACACACAAATACATTAACAAGAACTTACACACATTCACACACGTAAATATGAACACAAATACTTAGCATGGGACCAATTTATATAATACTAAATCACTCGTTTATTAACATTAACTATATTAATATCACATATTCCTCAATAGGAAATCAGAACATTAGCATTCATACCTCGAAAGTTAAGATCAATCATAGCATTCAAAACTTTTATAGCAAGAAATCTGTATAATAGAAAATTAGAACATGAAATAAGAACATCAACGAGAAATAAGAACATCAGCATTCTAATTTCTCAAATATTGGCATTCAACATAACATGAAATCAAAACAAGTAGAGGGAAGCTATGGCATGAGATTGTACCTGCAATATACTAGAAAGGGCCGACCAACAGGGCCATGAGTAGAAAATGTTGTGCTTTCAGAAAGGGAGGCACCGATGAAATTAGGAAAATGTATAAACTTGAAGACTGGAAATCATAGAAATGGGAAATTAGGTGACTTGAACTTAGAAATAAAAATCAAAATGTAATGGAAGCATTGAAATTAGGAAATCATGAGACTTGAAATTAGGAAATTAGAGAAATAAAAACTCACTGATGAAGTCACGACAGCAATTGATTCATCTTCGATGGAGATGAACGAAATTTGCTCTTCTTCATTGAGGCTGCTAGGGCACGACCGACTGGAGTAATTGGACCGAAGGAGTTATTGAGGACGTCACTAGTGATGGAGATGAATGAACGGATCGTAGAAGAGGCGCGCGGCTAGGGCGAATCTGTAATATCCCATTTCCGGCTAGACCCCCTAGGAGTCAGTTGGTCGTGACGGAACCCCAGGAAGCACATAAAATTGAAATAAAGCGATCAATATTTCGGGTCACGGGTTGGTCACGCCCGTGACCGACCCGTCACGCCCGTGACTTGGGCGTGACTACTTCGACGATCGTCGATCTCCACGAGACGATCGTCAAACGTGCAGCCTGGGCATGACACGCCCGTGTCCAAGGTGTCACGCCCGTGACCTAGGGCGTGACTCCTTCGACGAGCGTCGATCCCCGTAAAACGATCGTCAAAATTGAGCTCGGGCCTATCACGCCCGTGACCTAAGTGTCACGCCCGTGACCTAGGGCGTGACCAGCCTTCCACGACCGTCGATCCCTGTTCGACGATCATCGACCTCAAAATTGCCGTTCGGGCCTGTCACGCCCGTGACAAAGAGTGTCACGCCCGTGACCAAGGGCGTGACCAGCCTTCGACGACTGTCGATCCCAGTATGACGATCATCGACCTCAAAATTGCCGTTCGGGCCTGTCATGCCCGTGACAAAGGGTGTCACGCCCGTGACCTAGGGCGTGACCACCATTCGACGACCGTCGATCTCAAATCGACGATCGTCGACCCAGTATTAACCACACGGGCCTGTCACGCCCGTGACCTATGTGTCACGCCCGTGACATTGGCCGAAACGACGGTTCAGGCCCGAAATTATTCTAACACGCGTGGTAATAAATGCTGGTGTGGGAAGTTACACCAGGAGTATTTATGGGCCGTTTCCTTCCTTAATTATTTAAGTAAATAAGGAAAATGTTGGTCCAATAGGAAATCACCACCTGGCGAACACCTCTTCATTTTCCAGCGTTGCCCTGCATCATAACCGAAGCGTTAAGGGGAGGAGCCTTCATGGCCATTAAGGCTTTACCCATTCATCTTCCCACTTTCTGACTTATAAAAGCCCACTTGGGGCAAGAGGAGAAGGTTACACGCTCAAGTAATCGGATCAGATCCTTGCTCTTACTGAAGGAGAAGTTCAGCAACGCCACCTCCGCGCCATGGCACCCCGTCGTTCTTCTCGCCTTCAAACCGCGAACAAGTTCCTCCTCTGCTCTTTCTATTTCATGGGTAGATCTTAGGATTCTTAGAAAAGAAGTTCGCGCTCAACGGAGCCGGACCCGTCTCTCGTTTTCATGGGAAAACCCTGAAAATGGTATTTTTGAGTTCGCCGGAAACCGCCACCTCCGGCGGCCAAACCACCGCCGACCGCTAGCCATCGCCTCAACGGAGGTGGTGGTGGTGGTGGCTGGCCAGGGAAGTGACCGGACTGCCGGCGACGGATCACGGAATGATTACAGGAAAAATGGTTTTCTGTCTGTTTTCGGGTTCATGAAGAAGATGAACAGTAGAACCAATATTATAATACCTAGTTTATTATATATTACATGATGGAAAAATAGATTATTTGAATATATTTTGAGGCTGCAAAACGAGGCACTTAGAGGCCGAATTAGGAAAAATGACCAGTCACAAAAGTTGTAGCCCTCTGGGTCTACTTTAATTTAAAATTGATTTTATTCAATTTGGGTGAGTGGTTTGACCACAGCACTCATTTTGGTGGGATCAAGACCTAGGCTAACCAGAAATTGAAATGGTTGCCCACGGTTCATAACATGTCCAAATGACTTGAAATTTGGGCTGGAGGTCTATAATATGTATGTCGAGAGGCTGTCCAAAAATGAGAATTTTTGGAGAACTTTTCCCTAAAGTTTTTTGTAAAATTTTAATAAACATTATAAAATTAATTAGGAGATGAAATTAAGTCCAAACTCCCCCAAATTTTGGTTGGTGGTCCCTGGCATCAATGTTAAGATCTGTACAAAATTTCAACTCAATTGGTCGAGTTTTGAATAGGGAAGTATCAAGTCCTAGATAGGTCTTGGTGAGGGGTACTTTGGGGAAAAGTACAATTGGAAATGGAGTGGACAAATCTCCTCAAAAGAGGCTGAAGTTGTGGCCACTGATTTGTTAAGTCTATGTATACTCTCTTGGGTAACATGGTGTGGATTAGGGTGGATTTTACCCTAAGATACCTGCTCAAACCCAGTGTGTGGTAGTTTGAGGTCTGTGAAGGACATAGGAGCAAAAGCTCTTGTATGCCCTTGAAATTTTGAAGAGAGTGGCATGATATGCTGAAAACTCTCTGGTTGAAATGGTGAAGGCATTGGAGGTAATTAGGTACCTCGGAAGTTGAGATTTTAGTTTAGGAGGTATCCTGGGAGGTAACGGCTCCGAAAGGGGGAACTAAAGGTCTGTGTGCACAGAGTCGGGTGTGTAAGTTGTACTTGCATGTTTCATCATACCCACTAGCATGTTATAGCATAATCGATTCATTTAACCCTGACACCTAAAGTATAAGTGGTATGGGACGCTTATACATTAGGACCTGCAAAACGACCCCTTTGTCTATAAGCTTGTGTGGGCAAGTTTATAAATCAAAGGTTAATTTCAATATATAACAACCATTGCTGTTTGATAACCGACACCCCAAGGTATAAGTGGTATGGGACACTTATACGATGGGAGCCTTGCAAAAGATCCCTTTTGCTTATGTATTCTCGCATAAGTGAAGGTTTAGTTTCATATAATTACTTTTCCTACTGCTAGACCTATTATAACATTCATAATAACTGCTCACCGAATACATCTTGCTAGATTAAGTCCACTGTCACCTGTTTACTTTTATTCTCCACAAATATGTCCTCCCCTTTCTTTCTTCCCGCTCGGTACCTAGGAGCCATGGGGGAAGAGGTAGGGGATGATAGGGCTTAGTCTTTATGACTAACGGTTTTCGAACCGCATCATTTAGGGGATCGTGGAGCCCAGCATGGAGGAGCAGCCCCAGAGATCGGTGCGCTTGGAGATGGGGCAGTCTAGCTCCGGAGTTCATACAGCCGGGACCGTGAGTCTCGACCTTGAGTAGTTTCTGTTTCGCTTCCGCATGAGAGACTTGTAGTGAGGACATTTTGTACCGGGCATAAGCCCGCATTTATAGTACTCTGATGATTTCTGTGGACACTCCCTTCGTGGAGATTTTATCTTATTTACATGTGATGTATTATTGTGGACTGTATTGTTCTTACTTCAATTATTGTGCTACTTATTGTGATCGAAAAGGCCGGCAGAATCGGCGCGTTGTAGTGACGACCTTCCCGGGTGCGAAGGTGTCACCGCAAAGCGGCGGTTCTGGGCATAAGACCCCGGTGGTTGAGAAAGAAAAAAAAAGGGGTCTTACAAGTGGTATTAGAGGAAAACATCGATCAGAAGGAAGTAGCAGTCCACAAACCCTGGGTCACCCCCGCTCGAGTTTAGTTTGGGGACAAACTAAGCAGCGGAAGCAGTGGTGTGCCCATATGGGGATCACATATAAATTGTCCACCTTTATGTAATATTTGAACGTTTTCTCAGTGTGTGTTTTTGTTACGCAGCCTCCAGCACGGACTACGCCACAAGGTGGATTTCAACAGGCTCAGGATGTTACGCCACCCCCACCGGCCCCCACTCCTTTCCTTCAGTCAGACATGGGACAGACCCTGACTGCCATCCTGGAGGCCTTCAGGGCCCAGCAGATTCCGGCCCCGCAGCCAAATCCGGGGGCCAACTGGCTAAGCATCTTCCGAGGACTGGCTCCCCCGTCCTACTTGGGGACAGAGTCGGCTGTTCGGACGGAAGAGTGGCTAGATGTCATGTACGAGATGCTGACCGGGATACGGTGTCCCTGGGAGGAGAGGGTGGCTCTGGTTGTCTCCTACCTGGAGTCCCATGCAAAGAGGTGGTGGAAGACGCTGTTGGACACGACATTTGCCGACAGGGAGGTTGCAGAGGTTACCTGGGAGGAGTTCAGGGCCGCTCTGCTGGAGCATTTCGTTCCGCAGTCGGCTAGGGATGATTTGGAGGAGCGGTTCTTACAGTTGAAGCAGGGTACCCGGACCGTGGTGGAGTACCATCGAGAGTTTGACCATTTGGCTCGATACGCAGATTCCTACCAGCTGGACGAGGCAGGGTATATCAAGAGGTTCTATAAGGATCTACGGGAGTATTGAGGGAGGCTCTGTTATTTGTATCTGACGGGCCCATCTCCCGGATTTTGGAGATGACCAAAAGGATTGAGGCAGATTGGCACGCCACCCGGGGCCGGAAACGGCCAGCAGAGGATCAGGGACGGAGAGGTAGAAATGACCAGCGACGAGGTGCTGTACCAGAGGGGAGGAGGACGGAGGACCAGCCTCGTCAGGACGTGAGGCAGGAGCCGAGGGAACAGGTGGATTAGCCCCTCCCCCTCTTCGGATGCAGGAGATGCCGAGACCCGGGGGAATGGCGTATCCCCCACCAGAGTGTTTTCTTTGTCATCAGATTGGGCACATTCGGAGGAACTGCCCCATGAAAGGGGCACCACCTCCAGCACATCAGGGCGGCCCACCAGCTCAGTATTACGGAGGCCGAGGACGCGGCCGCGGTCGAGGATACCAGGGGGGAGATCATAGACAAGGAAGAGAGCAGGTATATGCTTTGGACCTTGCGCAGCCTCGGAATCCGGAGCAGGTCATCGCAGGTACGCTGTTATGCTTCTTCATTTTCATAGAATTTCCCTTTAAGTTGTTAAAACTTTGAACCGCACTAGATAGATTAACAAGGAAAGAAAATTCTTTATAGAACCCTAAGATATTTAATCACCCCAGGTATAGTTTTCATCAGCGGCAAGCCTGCCCGCACACTTTTTGATACTGGAGCTACTCACTCCTTTATGTCAGAGACGTTCATAGAAGGACTAGAAGGTGTGGAGCGGTTCACAGGCTCGAGGATGAGGGTGCGACTACCGGATGGATCTGAGCTCCTTACCACGGATCACTGTAATATGGAGGCGAAAATTGGTGGAAAGGCATTCGAGGCTCCAGCGATGATTTTGAAGCTGACGGACTACGACCTGATCCTGGGCATGGTATGGCTGCACTGGAACCATGCCCAGATTGACTGCCAGGCGAAGAGGATCACCGTGAGACACGGGGACTCTTTCATTACCATCGAAGGTATAAGACCTGTCTCTCGTATACTCTTATCTTCGGTACAGGCCGTTAAGGCCCATCTACAGGGAGAGGAGGTCTATCAGATTCTATTTGAGATGGCGGAAGTTAAGGAGTCGGTGACAGACATCCCAGTGGTGCGAGATTTCGCTGACGTCTTTCCAGAGAAACTGCCAGGACTACCTCCACACCGAGAGCAGGAATTTCGGATACAGCTTGTGCCGGGGGCCAAGCCGGCGTCTAGGGCCCCTTATCGAATGGCCCCAAAGGAGTTGGCAGAGTTTCGGACTCAGTTGCAGGAATTGGTTGAGGCAGGATTTGTTAGACCGAGTTCCTCGCCATGGGGAGCACCGGTCCTATTCGTGAAGAAGAAGGATGGGACACTCCGCCTGTGCATCGATTATCGAGTACTAAACAGGCTGACCGTCCGGAATACCTATCCGCTCCCACGGATAGATGAATTGTTCGACCAGCTGGAAGGAGCCCATTTTTTTTCGAAGCTGGACTTGAGGTCAGGATACTACCAGCTACGGATCCAGGAGGAGGATATCCCGAAGACGGCCTTCAGTAGCAGATATGGCCTGTATGAGTTCACCGTGATGCCCTTTGGGCTCACGAATGCTCCGTCGGCGTTCATGAGTCTCATGAACCGGGTTTTCGAGGCCTACTTGGATGTGTTCGTCATAGTATTCATAGACGACATCCTGATCTACTCTAGGACGGAGGAGGAGCACACTCGGCATCTGGCACTGACTTTGGAGAGGTTGCGGGAGCATCACCTTTATGCCAAATTCAGCAAGTGTCAGTTTTGGTTGAAGGAGGTGGCTTTTCTGGGCCACATTATCAGCGGAGCCGGGTTGGCAGTGGATCCGGCAAAGATTCGGGCAGTTCGAGATTGGCCGCAGTTGAAGACAGCCACCGATGTACGCAGTTTCTTGGGACTTGCCGGTTACTACCGGAAGTTCGTGGAGGGGTTCTCTCAGATTGCCCTCCCCCTCACATCTTTGACGAAGAAGGAGGCACCTTTCGTTTGGACCCCGCGGTGCCAGGCGGCCTTCCAGGAGCTGAAGGACCGACTCATCTCAGCCCCTATTCTGGCCCTTCCATCTGGAAAGGAAGGATTCCAGGTGTATACCGACGCATCATACCAAGGGATGGGAGCGGTGCTGATGCAGAACGGACACGTCATAGCATATGCCTCCCGCCAGCTGAAGACCCATGAGAAGAACTACCCAGTGCACGACCTTGAGATGGGAGCGGTCGTTTTTGCTCTGAAGGTCTGGCGCCATTATCTTTATGGAGTCCACTGCGATATCTTCTCCGATCACAAAAACTTGAAATACGTGGACACGCAGAAGGAGCTGAATATCAGGCAGAGGCGCTGGGTGGAGTTCTTAGCAGATTATCAGTATGAGATGCACTACCACCCAGGGAAGGCAAACGTGGTGGCCGACGCGTTGAGTCAGAGAGCGGCCACTTCCGAAGCTGGGCCCCAAGTTATGTCCATGGAGCTAGTCCGGTCATTCATAGATATGCAGATATCCTTAGTGTCCGAGGATGATCCAGAGCTGTATAGGGAGTATCTGACGTCGATGGTGGCCATAAACGATATTCGGGATCGCATTCGGGACGGACAGAGGACAGATGCGTGGGCAGAGCCGATGTTCCAAGCCTTGGAGGAGGGTTCGACAGGAGATTATTCCCTGAGAGATGGTCTGCTACATTTCAGAGGCAGAGTATATATACCCGCAGGAGGCCAGATCCGAGAGGATATTATGACGGAGGCACATTGCAGCCGGTACTCTGTGCACCCGGGGATCATAAAGATGACCGCTGATCTGAAGAAGATGATGTTTTGGCCGGGCATGAAGAAGGACATTACGTACTTCGTGACCCATTGCGAGGCGTGTCAGTTGGTGAAGGCGGAGTGCAAGAACCCCGCAGGATTGTTGCAGCCACTCCCAGTGCCGGAATGGAAGTTTGACGATATTGCGATGGATTTTATACATGGTCTTCCCCGGTCTTGGACGGGGAACGACTCGATTTGGGTGATTGTCGATCGGTTGACGAAGGTGGCCCGCTTTGTACCGATCAGGAAGGATGACTCAGTGGGAGTGCTGGTACGGAAGTTCGTGGAGCAATATATCCGATATCATGGCGTGCCCCGGACGATAGTGTCGGACCGCGATGGACGGTTTACATCCAGGGAGTGGCGGTCAGTGCAGGCATATTTGGGCACCTGGTTGACTTTTAGCACGGCCTTCCACCCTCAGACGGACTGGCAGACCGAGCGCACCAACCGAACCTTGGAGGACTTACTACGGCTGTGTATACTGGACCGAGGGGAGCCGTGGGAGAAGATGTTACCATTGGTCGAGTTCTCCTATAATAATAGCTACCAGTCCAGCATCAGGATGGCGCCCTATGAAGCCTTGTATGGAAGAAAATGTAGAACCCCGCTTTCTTGGGTTCAAGACGAGGATCCGAAGGTGTTGGGATCGGATTTTGTTGAAGACACCGAGGCTCAGGTGAGACTGATCAGAGATAGGATGTTGGAGGCGCAGAGCAGACAAGCTAAATACTATGACGCCCGGCATCGTCAGGTGGAGTTTCGGGTAGGAGATCGAGTGTTCTTGAAGATCCAGCCCATGCACGGAGTCTCACGGGTGCGCGGTCGGAGGAAGAAGCTCAGCCCTAGGTATATGGGCCCTTACCGGATCCTGGAGCGGATCAGACCCCTAGCCTACAGGCTAGAGTTGCCGCCAGAGCTGGCAGCTCTACACGACGTCTTCCATATTTCTTCGCTGAGAAGGGCTCTACTACGCCCGGAGCAGCGGATTTCGACCACCGAAGGGCCGGTAGCTTCAGACCGATCTGTTCACTTGGAGCCGGTTCGGATCGACGACAAAGGAGTACGGATCTTGCGCCGCAAAAAGATCCCCTTAGTCAAGGTTCTGTGGAGAAACCACGGTCAGGAGGAGCACACCTGGGAACCGCAGGATCTGATGAGGCAAAGATACCCGGAGTTGTTCAGTCAGGTACATCTCACCACCTCTCGGTATTCTATAGATTGCCTTCTTGTTTTGAACAGTTAGGACTAGATAAGAAAAATCCAGGACCTAGGCATGCGCAATCAATCAAAAAGGTGGGGGCTAACCTTTTGTTTATTGGGGAGATTGTCTTCGTCTATCAAACAGATAGTCGTCTGAACCCAATAAAAAGATCGTATGGGATGTTACAAGTTTAATTTATTCCGATAGAAATCCCCGTAGGCTCAACCTCAAATTCGGGGACGAAATTTTTGTTTTGTTTATTGGGATTTGTAACATCCCATTTCCGGCTAGACCCCCTAGGAGTCAGTTGGTCGTGACGGAACCCCAGGAAGCACATAAAATTGAAATAAAGCGATCAATATTTCGGGTCACGGGTTGGTCACGCCCGTGACCGACCCGTCACGCCCGTGACTTGGGCGTGACTACTTCGACGATCGTCGATCTCCACGAGACGATCGTCGAACGTGCAGCCTGGGCATGACACGCCCGTGTCCAAGGTGTCACGCCCGTGACCTAGGGCGTGACTCCTTCGACGAGCGTCGATCCCCGTAAAACGATCGTCAAAATTGAGCTCGGGCCTGTCACGCCCGTGACCTAAGTGTCACGCCCGTGACCTAGGGCGTGACCAGCCTTCGACGACCGTCGATCCCTGTTCGACGATCATCGACCTCAAAATTGCCGTTCGGGCCTGTCACGCCCGTGACAAAGAGTGTCACGCCCGTGACCAAGGGCGTGACCAGCCTTCGACGACCGTCGATCCCAGTATGACGATCATCGACCTCAAAATTGTCGTTCGGGCCTGTCACGCCCGTGACAAAGGGTGTCACGCCCGTGACCTAGGGCGTGACCACAATTCGACGACCGTCGATCTCAAATCGACGATCGTCGACCCAGTATTAACCACACGGGCCTGTCACGCCCGTGACCTATGTGTCACGCCCGTGACATTGGCCGAAACGACGGTTCAGGCCCGAAATTATTCTAACACGCGTGGTAATAAATGCTGGTGTGGGAAGTTACACCAGGAGTATTTATGGGCCGTTTCCTTCCTTAATTATTTAAATAAATAAGGAAAATGTTGGTCCAATAGGAAATCACCACCTGGCAAACACCTCTTCGTTTTCCAGCGTTGCCCTACATCATAACCGAAGCGTTAAGGGGAGGAGCCTTCATGGCCATTAAGGCTTTACCCATTCATCTTCCCACTTTCTGACTTATAAAAGCCCACTTGGGGCAAGAGGAGAAGGTTACACGCTCAAGTAATCGGATCAGATCCTTGCTCTTACTGAAGGAGAAGTTCAGCAACGCCACCTCCGCGCTATGGCACCCCGTCGTTCTTCTCGCCTTCAAACCGCGAACAAGGTCCTCCTCTGCTCTTTCTCTTTCATGGGTAGATCTTAGGATTCTTAGAAAAGAAGTTCGCGCTCAACGGAGCCGGACCCGTCTCTCGTTTTCATGGGAAAACCCTGAAAATGGTATTTTTGAGTTCGCCGGAAACCGCCACCTCCGGCGGCCAAACCACCGCCGACCGCTAGCCATCGCCTCAACGGAGGTGGTGGTGGTGGTGGCTGGCCAGGGAAGTGACCGGACTGCCGGCGACGGATCACGGAATGATTACAGGAAAAATGGTTTTCTGTCTGTTTTCGGGTTCATGAAGAAGATGAACAGTAGAACCAATATTATAATACCTAGTTTATTATATATTACATGATGGAAAAATAGATTATTTGAATATATTTTGAGGCTGCAAAACGAGGCACTTAGAGGCCGAATTAGGAAAAATGACCAGTCACAAAAGTTGTAGCCCTCTGTGTCTACTTTAATTTAAAATTGATTTTATTCAATTTGGGTGAGTGGTTTGACCACAGCACTCATTTTGGTGGGATCAAGACCTAGGCTAACCAGAAATTGAAATGGTTGCCCACGGTTCATAACATGTCCAAATGACTTGAAATTTTGGCTGGAGGTCTATAATATGTATGTCGAGAGGCTGTCCAAAAATGAAAATTTTTGGAGAACTTTTCCCTAAAGTTTTTTGTAAAATTTTAATAAACATTATAAAATTAATTAGGAGATGAAATTAAGTCCAAACTCCCCCATATTTTGGGTGGTGGTCCCTGGCATCAATGTTAATATCTGTACAAAATTTCAACTCAATTGGTCGAGTTTTGAATAGGGAAGTATCAAGTCCTAGATAGGTCTTGGTGAGGGGTACTTTGGGGAAAAGTACAATTGGAAATGGAGTGGACAAATCTCCTCAAAAGAGGCTGAAGTTGTGGCCACTGATTTGTTAAGTCTATGTATACTCTCTTGGGTAACATGGTGTGGATTAGGGTGGATTTTACCCTAAGAGACCGGCTCAAACCCAGTGTGTGGTAGTTTGAGGTCTGTGAAGGACATAGGAGCAAAAGCTCTTGTATGCCCTTGAAATTTTGAAGAGAGTGGCATGATATGCTGAAAACTCTCTGGTTGAAATGGTAAAGGCATTGGAGGTAATTAGGTACCTCGGAAGTTGAGATTTTGGTTTAGGATAGAAATGTAATTTAGTTATTTTAAGCACTAAATCTAATCCAAAAATTATGAAACTCGGGAGGAGGGAGTTTTAGGATGTTTTAGACTTATGATAATTTTCCTGGAATTTTATGATTGATAAATATTATACTTCATGTGTTAAAGGATTATTTGCCCAACTTGTTGTTTCAATTATTTGGAGGCTTTAAATTAATTATAATCAGTTAAATTTCTGGATTTAGATCTTGACTGGTAGAACATTGATCTCTGGATTTTCATAGAATTTTATGTTGAGTAAATCTAGTACTTTATTCACAGATGATAGAAAGGGCTTTTATGTTTAAAAATTAATTATGGATAAAATACTTACTGGAAAATTATGAGACTTGTCCAGTGCTAATTTTAGGCCTTTATCTGCATGACATAAATTATTTATAATTTTTGAAAGAATATTTTCTGTACTTAATTCATAAACAACAGAAGTTAGAGATTATTTCTAAAATAGTTTTCATGCCCTTTTAATGATAGAAAAATTATGATACTTAGGATTTAACCTATTGAGATAACCTAGTATTTATCATAAATTTGCTGGACATCTTGCATGAGAACTTAGGGTAGTTCATGTTCAACCGGTAGCCCTTGGGATTTTCGAGGAATTTAATTAAATGCCAAATAAATTAGGAAAATTTCCATTTTCTGGACTTAGGTCATTTATATCATGGTAAGTCTCCAGTAAATAATTTAGGGCATTTGGATGAGTAATGGATCGTTGCATAACCGGTTCGACATATAGCCTAGGTCGGTCTGCATACAGCAATTTGTGAAATACAATAGGACATGATCTGAGGAAGTCATTGGAGTTAAACATTTTGTCTGGGTGGGAATGTGGAGGAAAACGCAATAGGAAGATATAAAGAGTAGCGAGAAGTGGTGATAACTAGAGTTAAGAGGTGCTCGGGTTCGGCGAAAGATCGCTTTTCCCGAAGAGAGGAAGGTTAAAAATTACCCTAGGATAGTCTATCGTAATATGAGAAGGGAATCGGGCTAAGGGAAATAAATCAACAATATTAAGTGCCTTGCGAAAGGGAACTTCGGGCCGTAATGCCGCCGTCTTGGTTCCTAGTGCCCCTTGAGAGCCCTTCACGGGGAATACCGGGGGCAGTCCTGGGCTAACGTAAACTGTAATAATGAACTGGCAAGAGTAACTTAGTAACTAGGATTGCACTTTTCACAAACACTGTTGGCACAGGAAGATTGATGAGAGCTTCGGCTCGGGTGATTTGGAAACGGATGTTTGGGCCCGGGGAGGTTCGGCTCGGGTGATTTGGAAACGGACGTTTGGGTCCGGGGAGCTTCGGCTCGGTTGGTTGGAGACGGACGTTTAGTCCGGGGAGCTTCGGCTCAGTTTTGTGTGTTTACGATAAACTTGCATGTGCATAAGATAGGAAAAAGTTAAGGTGGTGGGTTTTTCGATATCGGGGAGTTCGATTGCACCGACACCGATATCGTTGACTCGGCGGGGTGATTAGCACTTCGCCAACAGAAGTCCGGTGCGCCAGCCGGCAAGAGTACGCAGGCGTCCGCTTAGTGCACCAAGCGTTGAGGCGTACGATAGGTCAGACCAGTGGTGCTTTTACTGGTTTTGAGGTGGGCGAGGCCCAACCCACCGCTTCCGTCTGCCACTACGGAGGTATCCTGGGAGGTAACGGCTCCGAAAGGGGGAACTAAAGGTCTGTGTGCACAGAGTCGGGTGTGTAAGTTGCACTTGCATGTTTCATCATACCCACTAGCATGTCATAGCATAATCGATTCATTTAACCCTGACACCTAAAGTATAAGTGGTATGGGACGCTTATACATTAGGACCTGCAAAACGACCCCTTGGTCTATAAGCTTGTGTGGGCAAGTTTATAAATCAAAGGTTAATTTTAATATATAACAACCATTGCTGTTTGATAACCGACACCCCAAGGTATAAGTGGTATGGGACACTTATACGATGGGAGCCTTGCAAAAGATCCCTTTTGCTTATGTATTCTCGCATAAGTGAAGGTTTAGTTTCATATAATTACTTTTCCTACTGCTAGACCTATTATAACATTCATAATAACTGCTCACCGAATACATCTTGCTATATTAAGTCCACTGTCACCTGTTTACTTTTATTCTCCACAAATATGTCCTCCCCTTTCTTTCTTCCCGCTCGGTACCTAGGAGCCATGGGGGAAGGGGTAGGGGATGATAGGGCTTAGTCTGAGTAGAGCCTTTGGCCACCAGTCGGGCTTTGTAACGACCCACAGTGCCATCTGGGCGAAACTTCACAACGAACACCCAGCGGCAGCCAACCACATCAGTACCTACCGATGGAGGAACAAGGGTCCAGGTACCCCTTTCAGTAAGAGTGGCGATTTTCTCATCCATGGCAGATTTCCAATGAGGAATAACAAGAGCCTCCTGGTAAGTGCGGGGAGTGGTAGTAGCCGAGATAGCCAAAGCAAAGCACCTGCGAGAGGGAGTAAGCCGATCATAGGAAACAACAGCTACAAGCGGGTGTTGGGTCCACGCCCGCACCCCTTTGCGAAGGGCAATGGGAAGATCCAGGTCGTCTTGTGCTTCAGGGACCGAAGCGTCTGTGGCGGAGAAAGCTGGCCCGACACTAGAGAGAGACGGATACGGAGAAGAAGGAGGGGATATAATAGGGAGAGGAGGAGACGGAGGAGGAGATGATATAGGAGGGGAGACGTCGATATGCGTGGAAGGATCACAGAGAGATGGTGGAGAGTCAGAGACAGCATGAGGAAGCGGGGATGGAGAAGAAAAGTAAGATGCATTTTCGAAGAAGGTGACATCCGCGGAAACAAACTGTTTGCGCAAAACGGGGTCAAAGCAACAATAACCTTTTTGAGTGGTCGAGTATCCCAAAAAGACACATTTTGTGGAACGGGGGGAAAGCTTGTCACGGGTAGCAGAAGGAGCACGCACAAAAGCCATACACCAAAAGATACGGAGAGGAAGAGGAAAGGGTTCCTTGCCCGGGTAGAGAATGGAGAAGGGGGTCTTGTCGTGAAGAACCGAAGAGGGAATGCGATTGATGATATAGCAGGCAAGAAGAACACATAGCCCCAGTAGGAGCAAGGAACCTGCATCTGCGTCATTAAGGTGCGAGCGATATCGAGGAGATGACGGTTTTTACGCTCCGCCACCCCATTTTGCTGGGAGGTGTAAACACAGCTGGTTTGATTAATAAGACCATGTTGCATACAAAAAGATGAAAACTCATGACTGAGATATTCTTTAGCATTATTAGAGCGTAGCATTTTAATAGAAATAGCAAACTGAGTTTTAATCATATTGTAAAAGGATTGCCATACAAATAATAGTTCAGAGCGATCTTTTAATAGATACACCCAGGTACATCTAGAGAAATCATCAATAAAAGTTACAAAGTAATAACTACCCCGACCAACGGTGAGAGTAGGAGCAGGACCCCAGACATCAGAATGAATGAGATCAAAAGGGCGGGAGGAACCACGGCCTTGCTTCGGCGGGAAGGAGGAGTGGTGATGTTTGCCAAGCGGACACGCTTCACAGTTGAGCGGAGGACTAGTCTGAGGTAAGTGGGGAAGAAGCTGACGAAGAATCCGAGGAGGAGGATGTCCAAGGGGAAGATGCCATTGAAGCAGATCAGTAGACGGGGAAGAGAAGGCGGACAGAGCGGAAATATTGTCGAGGAAGTAGAGGCCGCCGCTCTCAGTCCCAGTAGCAATCGTCCGTTGGGTCTTCAGGTCCTAAAAACAACAAGAAGTAGGAGTAAATAAGACAGAGCACTGAAGTTGCTTGCATAAGTGGTAACTGAGAGAAAATTGCAAGGGAACTTCGGGACATAGAGAGTGTCCGCTAAGCGAAGCGACGGGGTGACTTGAACCATGCCCGTCTCGTGAACCGGGGAAGGAGAACCATCCGCAACAAGAACCGGGGGTAACCGATCATGCGTCTCTAGGAGAGAGAAACAATGAGGGTTTCCGGTCATGTGATTTGTAGCACTAGAGTCAATCATCCATTTACCTTGGGTAACGATGTGTGCACTACCTGAGGTCATTTCCACAGAAGCAGATGGCTGAGAGGAGGCGGCGGTTGAGGAAGAAGTATCACCGGAGGGACGAAGATGAGGATGTTTCTGCCAGCAGCGGTCAACAGAGTGGTCGGTACGACCACAGTGAGAGCAGAGGAACCTTGACGGACCGCGCGTGCCAAACTAGCTACGACCACTATTGCCACCCCGCTGAACTTGGTGAGCATATGAGTTCTGTGGAGGAGGGGAGGATAACAGAGGACGTTGGAGCAGTGAAGTAACAGCAGTGATGCGAGCCGCGGTGGCATCCAAGGTGGGAGACTCTGCTTCGCCCAAGATCTGCTGGCGGATCATATCAAAAGACTCAGGGAGCCCTAGAAGATAACAAACAACCAGGAGTTCCTGGAAGTGTTTGTGCCGCTCGGCCAAGTCCGCAGAGAAATGGCAATTCTGGAGGATTTCGGCGCCAAGAGACTGAACTTGCTGATAAGCCGCAGCAGGAGACATGTGTAACGGCCTCCCCAGCACCACGCTCGCAAGGACAGCCGTCGGCACCCCCAGCACCACGCTCGAAAGGGTTCAGCCTAACCAGGTCTGTAGACCATGCACCCCAACCCCTCTCCATTCACAGGCGGGTTGTTGAGGCCTGGGATCGAACCCGAGACCTCCTTGATAAGGAGTTTTCAAACCACTCCTCATCACCAACTGAGGATCGAAACCTCCCTCTGATACCCTTGTAAGATCCCCCCCTTTGAAAACCAGGAGGATCTTATGCCCAAAGCGCTTGCCCCACCAAAAGGTTCGTGTTTCGGTAGAGGACCCACCCCTCTCACCCGAACCACGACCCAATTGGCGGGACATGCGCTTTGTGAGGCTATGTATATCAGAATAGAAAATCATTCACAGAGTATAAAAGAAATTTTGCGGAAGCATCACAGAATATAGATATATCATCATGGTAGAAATAAGTGAAACAAAATAAAACCCACGAGGGGTATAAGTGTCCAAAATGATCATCGAAACAAGAGATGACAAAACATAGAGTCTATAAAAGAAAACTAATCATCCTCTCTCCTACTCAAGCTAATACGCTCAAATCTTCGTAGACTGTCCGGACTGGCTCCTGGAACTCCTCATCAACGGGATCCCGCCTATGGTCCTCCATCCGCTCCTGCTCTGTGGGTAGGCGCATCGGGCCCTAAAATGATACGTACAAAGTACGTTAGCCACATCATGACCAAGTAAATCCCACGCTCCTCCCCAGCCCCCTAATGGGTACAAGGAAGGAAACCTGCAAAGAAAGTTAGTACAATAGCCGAAGCAACATATCTTGTATAAACGACAAAAAGTGTAGTAGCAGGAGAAAACAATGGCTTATAAAGAGAGTACTGAAGTAGTAAGTTTACCCGCCATCGTATAACTCCTCCTGACGGTGGTTATACGATGACGGACCAAGGTGATAGCATATGTAAACATATCATGTATAATTGATGTAATGAGCATGTATGATGTTCTCACGGTCACTCGAATGATGCGTCACAATCATTTTCCCCTATGTCGACATAGTGACCTTTTAAGAGAAGGAGCTCACTTCCCAGGCCTCACCGCCATGGCCAGACGGTGACAGTGGGTCAGTCGCTCCCACTTCTAGGTTATGGATACACCCCAACTTCCTAGGCCTTCGTACCACAAAACAAACGGGTACTCTCGGTGGGAACACATCCTCACCTCGTGCGGAGATCGACCCTCTTGACACATAATCAAATGGGGGTGAGACGGACCTATATGAAAGGGGTAGCTAGCCCCCGGTCCTCTCCACCACCCAACAAACATAGAGTTCGTCGTCACAACTTCACCCATAGTGTATAATAGGGAAAGCCGACGAACCCGCCACATCGGTAACCATGCACCCTCCCTTTTTCCCATGCAATAGGAATGAATGAAATGACTACATTGCAAAACTAAATAAACCAATAAATAATTATGGTTTGACTCGTAATTGTGAGATATCCATGGCTTGATTTTCATCACATGCTTACGCTAGTATTGACACACTTACACATTTAGGAATCATAGCTTCATGAATTCAATATTTTGGAACTGTTTAAGCATGACCAATAAATCCACGACTCAAATATTGCCCCAAGTAAATACAAATTAATTGACGCGTGTGTCATTAGTTCTTTGCACATATTAGGTAAGATGGTGTAATAGTTTTCACCATAAAAATTTTATAGACGTCCAGTTTCAACAAAAAGATATATGAAGACACACTTAGGAGATTTATATTCTTATAAGATAACTGGGCACAAATTAATTTTGAAATATTTAAGATTTAAAAAAACCCATGTACCAAGTCAAATGAAATATAACTCGCGGACAGTAGTTTGTACGAAATTATGGCTAAAGTAGTGTATCTCATAAGAATATTTCATAAAAAAAGAATAAGTTGTACATATATCTAATTATAGCAACAAAACCAATATATAAAATCATGGCTTCCATTTGGGAAGTTGTATTTATAAATATTTCGACCCCATGATCGAGCACAGTTAATAAAAAGCTCCCATTTCTTTTTGGCTTTAAACGGTGGTGGCGTTCGGGAGATCTCCCGTGGCCAGCCGGGGCATCCATTGCTCCGACCATCGCACTCGAATGGCGGTGCACGAGAAGGGTACACCAGCGAGGAGCTGGCCGGCGGCCTACCGCCGCCGGTGGCGACGATGGATCTGGATGAAAAATACATCCAGATCCATGGTGGCTGCATGTATGCAGCCACCATGAAGCTATAGGGCCGGCATTCCAGTAAACGGCCGGAGCGCTGGTTGCTCCGGCCACCACCACCGATGGCCCCGTCCAGGTTGGGTGCCTTGACAGACGTTGGTCGGTGGTGGTCCGGCGCCATCACCGTCGGCGTTGGCTGAAAGAAAACAGTAAATAAAATATATATATATATATATATATATATATATATATATATATATATATTAATTTAAATAAATAGGGCCTCACGGTGGCTGCATGCATGCAGCCACCGTGAGGCCATGCGGGTGGTCTTATGGCCGGCCGGAGCACTGGTTGCTCCGGCCACTACTCCCTGTAAGCCCGCCCGGGATGGGCGCTCCGGCAGGGTGTCGGCCGGCGGCCGTCCGCCGCCGCCGGCGGTGATCTGGAGAAAACTTTCTCCAGATCCACGGTGGCTGGAATGCCACCGTGAAACAGGAGGCAGCGGGAGTTACGGGCTGCCCCTCCTCCGGTGGTGGAGGCATTGGCTCCGGCCACTACCCCCAATGAGAGTACCCCGGGGAGGGCCTCCGGTGGGGAGACTTCCGGCGGCCGGCCGCCGCCGGTGGTGGCCGGAAAAACTGAACAGAAACCCCCTTTTTTTGTCTCTCTTTTTTTTTGATCGGATGAAGAGGCCGCCGGAGCGGATTCCGTCGAGCCCCTTCGCCTCAAGGGCCTTGAGGAGGGGTCGTGGGGACTCCTCCTCCCCTTCACACGCCCCATGCAAGGTCGAAACCCACAATGGTGGCAGAGGTTGTGGGGGGTGGTCCGAAGCTTCCATGGCCGGGAACACCGCCTCCGGTGGTCGGAGGCGGCGGAGGTCGTCGAGAAGAAGATCTAGGGCAGGGAGGAGTCGTAAGAACTTACATTGGAGTTATTTAGGCGAGGGGATCGTCGAGCGGCCATTGTTGGTGGAGTTCGCCAGAGCTCGGGGAAGAGGTTCGTCGGACGGTCGCCGGGCTTGGACTCTTGCTGGTTGGGGAGGGTAGAGTGTAGAAAAAATGAGAACCTAACTATGGGGGGGTTTATATAGGAGGTGGTGGTCTTTTGGGGTGTTGGGAGGGTTTTAATGAGGAGGAGTTACTCCTCTTTGGTGAGTCCGCCCATGCCAGCCAGATCTGCCTTCCCAAAGCCTTGAAAAGAGGGGGAAGATGAATGTTCAGCCGCCATATTAAATGAGGAGTTAGTTTGGGGGTTTAAACCTATTAATAGATGCTTATAAATGTATTAATTAATTAACCGTTAATTATTTTAAACCAAAATTTTTATGGCAGCCTACTGAAGTTATAACTTATTTTTAGAAATTATTTCGTAATTTTTGAACGTATTTTCGTATTTTTATTTATTTATTTGGTGTTCTAAACATAATAAATCAAAATAAATAATATATATTTTAAATAATAAATTTTAATTATTACATCTCTTCCAAAAATATTTAGGGTGCTATGATAAAAATTTGGGTGAATAAAAATGTTTTTTGCTATTTATCTTAATTTTCCAAAGTATATTGAATAAATTAATTATTTAAATAATAAATTAATTATGAAAATAAATTAGCTCTTTATTGGCACATTACTTCAAATATTCTTAGAGCGTCTTGATAAAAATTTTTGGGGTGATAGGAGTGTACTCGTCACGATAGTTATGCGTGACCCGGAAGGTGGAGAGTGTGACTTATTGGGTCAATAGTACTCAATAGGTCGTGAACTTATTATTCGGGCATCAATCCAGCCCACAAAACCCTAACAGGTCAAATAACACGAAGGGGGTCTAGAAAATCGAAATCGGGATGTTACAACATGGAAGGGCGAGCGAAGAGATCCGCGTAGAAAGTATAAATACGGGATGTCTGGGGCCCCTTCGAGTAGAGAGCAGCAAGGTGAAGCCACGCGGTCTTGAACGTCTCATCATGGCGTATGACAGGAAGACATTCATCGGAGAGGTTGTTAGCCAACCACGTGCGGACAAGCGCATCATTGGCATCCCAGTCATCAAATTCAGCAGAGTCTGGAGGAGGAGGGTCATCGGTGAGGTGATGACGTTTGCACTGAGAGCGAAGAAGAAAGGTGAAAGAAATGCTCCAATCCGGATAGTTGGAGCCAACAAGTTTAGAAACCGTGTCAAGGTTGCCAGAGGGAGTAGGAGGCGGCGCCAGAGTGGAGATAGGAGTGGTGGTAGTGGAGGTTCAAGAAAGGGCCATAGGAGAAATCAGCGAGAAGCCGCGCGGTTAGAATACAAGCCGTGCAGATAGGAAAAAGAAGAGCTGCAGCGGTCACGATGTCAGACACCAGCGGCCAGAGAAGCCACGACCAAGCCGCAGATCCAAGCAGGGAAAGAAGTCGAACGGCTAGAAGATAGACCGCGCGAACAGAAGGGATGAACGAACAAGGCGAATAAGGCAGCAGGTCGCGGCGAACAAAGTGACAGGTCGCTGCGACTGAAAGGCAGGAAAAAGGAGGTCGCGCGGACAGGGCGCAAGCAGGCGGAGGAGACAAGCCGCGGGAACAGGTCGCGAAAGGAAGGGGAAAGCCGTGCGGACAGGGCGCAAGTAAGCGGAAAAGACAAACTGCGAGAACAGGTCGCGAGAAGAAGAGGCAAGCCGCGCGGACAGGGCGCACAGAATCAGGAGGAGAAGATCGAGTCCTCTGATACCATGTGAGAAGTAGCGAACAAACGACTAAAGTAGCGAACAAACGACTAGAAAACAAGCCGGAACTTTGAATAATTGAAGTTTTATTATCCAAAAAGATATCATTTACAAAGGTATGGCCTCCCTTTTATAGAATGGAGGAGAGAGGATAGAGTACAAACTAACAATGTGGGACTAAAGATATATATAAGATCTGGGCGGCTAGAACAACAGACCGTAACAGGCCGCGCGGTTAGACAATGTTCTAACCGCTCGGCAATACTAGAAGCAAGAGAGATGCGGTAGGAGACCGCTAGACTGCCCGGTTTCCAAGCCGCCGGAGATAAACCATCAGACCGCCGGACACCACTCAGCAACAGCCTGGGTATCAACCCGCCAGACTAAAACCGCCAGACCGCCCGGTCTACAACCCGCTAGGCTCAAACCGCCAGACCGCCCGGTCTCATACTTTGACAGTTACCAAAAAGTAATTTTTTGTAACGAATTTTTTATATTTTGTTACAATAATAATTTATTTGTTACTATAAATGTAAGTATTTGTAGCAATACTAACGTTACGTTATAAATAGTAAATAATTCCTCACAATATGTATCAATTGTAACCAAATCATGAAAGTTTTTTGTGACAAAGAGATTTTCCTTACTATTATTAATATTTTATTATTAAAATTTTGTTACCATAAATATATCTTATTTTATTGCAACACTAATGTTCGAGAGTATTTTTTGGACTGAGAGAACATTTTTCTCTCGAGCATGTGCTTTTCACTCGGACATGCATTTTTTTTCGGAGCACACTATTTTTCCTAGCTCAACTCCAATGTCCTCAAGCTCGACTACTCCATGAGCTCGATCTCATGTTCCATGAGGTCGAGCTCCATTATGAGTCGAGCCCGAGGTCGAGTACGATTAGCTTGAGCTCGATTACTAGCCGAGCTCGATCTATCACAGATTCTTTTTTGTTCAAAACGGAACACGAGCCTCTTGAGTTCGAGCAAAAAATTAGGAATATATGATCAAGTGCATGAAATAATTGGAGGGAAATTTCCCTCCAATAAAATTATTATCAAAACCCTACATTCATCAATCCCCTCCCGGCACATTCTCGAAACCCCTAATCTTGCGACTGGCTTCTTCCTTCTCCGAATTTGGCGAATGACTTCTTCTTAGAGGAATATCGCGTCTGGCTTCTCGCAACTGGCTTCTTCCTACAACGAATTGTGAGAGAGAGCAGAGGAAGGACTAAGCGGGAGAGAGAGCATTTCTTCTTTCTCGCGACTGGTATATCTTCTTGCATTTTTCCTTCTTCCTTAACTTTTGATCTTTTTTTCTTCATGCATCGGCAAGAAGTTGTTGTCTCGTGGTCACAAGATTCTTCATTGGCTACAGACGATGTTTGGGTTTTTTTGGGGGTATTCATCTTGATGCCCTTAGGGTTAGAAGTAATATTGTCTTTGAAGTTCCAGCATGTTCTTTAGGGTATGATTTTTTGGCCGTATTTTTGTTTATTACTATGAATCTTGTTGTGGTTTGATTTTTTTTCCGTTTGTTCACTACTAAAATTATTATCAAAACCCTATCTTCTTGCATTTCTTCCAAGTAATTTGCTCCTGTAGTTTTTTGGGGGTATTCATCTTATTTGTAGTGGCTTAGTAGTGTGTGTGCAATCAGTTCGGCAAGAAGTAATATTATCTTGTGTTAGTAGTGTGTGTGTTACTATTGCTATGAATCTCTTTAGTAATATTGTTTGGTTGGATAAAATTTCTATTTCACTTGCTTCTCTTTTTGTTTTTTTGTCACATTTGTCATACCAAGCATACAGTTTTTTTGTAGTGGTTTGTTTTCAGTTCCAATTCTTAGCCAACTATTATACCACAACCTTTTATACAGTGGTTTGTTTTCCTCATTGGCTACAGTTCTTTTGATTTTACAATATGATTTTCTTTTCGGATGAGACTTTTCTGATGTGTCTTGCAATCATTTTGCATTCTTAGTGGCTATTGCTTTAGCATTTTTTGCTGTAGAACCTTTATTTTAGTATGATGCCAAACTAAGACTTTCATAGATTAGCAATCATTTCCCATTCTTATTTTTTGCTTTAGCATTTTTGGGCTCTGGGCTTGAAAATAATCTCAAAATTTTCATATTAAATTTCATATATATTGTATATGTGTTTCTTGGTAGTGTTATCCCATTCTTTTTTTTGTTAGCTATGGATAAAAGCTGGATTTTTGAACAAGATAGATTCAGTTCTACCTATACTACAAGTGTGAATTTATTTCTAGAGTTTGCACGAGAAAATGTTATTTACTTTGAACATAAAATTCTTTGCCCATGCAATGTATATCGAAACACTAAAACAAAGAGCCTCATTGAAGTTAAAACAGACTTGCATTTGAAAGGGTTTTACAAATCTTATAAGGAGTGGATATATCATGGAGAAGCTAAAAGGACTACTTCTTTTGTGTTCAGTTCTAATACTAACAATCGTGGACCTTTCAAAGTCAGGAAAGTAATGATGATATTGAAGCCATTAATGATTTAGTTGATTTGATACACGAGATTGGAGATGCAGAACTTCCTGAACATTCTAACGAAGATAGTACTGGAACTTTTTTAAGTCTATTATGTAATGTCAGACGTGAACTATACCCAGGTTGCAGAAAGTACTCTTTGTTAGCATTCATTGTTAAACTCCTGCATATCAAAGTAATGAATAAGATGTCAGATAAGTCAGTTAACATGCTTCTTGAATTGCTAAAGGACGTGATGCCAGAAGATAATCTAATTCCAAAATCTATTTATTGGGCTAGGAAACTTCTTTCTAGTTTAGGTTTGGGCTATAAGAAGATAGACACATGTAGACATGATTGTGCACTGTTTTGGAAAGAGAATGATAAGAAAGATGTGTGTCCTGTGTGTGAAGAACCACGTTGGAAATATAACGAAAGGAAAGGAAAATTAATAGCTCAAAAGGTTTTGTGGCATTTCCCCTTAACACCAAGGCTACAAAGAATTTATATGTCTTCTAAAACAGCAGCTTACATGAGGTGTCATACTGAGAAGCATATAGAGATAGAAAGTACTCTGAGTCATCCGATAGATTCACTTGCATGGAAGAGTTTTGATGCACACTATCCCAGTTTTGCCGCAGATCCACGTAATGTTTGGCTTGGATTGGCTACCGATGGGTTCAATCTGTTTGGAAATATGAGTACTTCTTATAGAATGTGGTCAGTTATGCTAATTCCATATAATATGCCGTTATGCAAAGGTATGAAAGATGAGTTTCTTATGATGTCATTATTAATTCCTGGCACACGTGCGCCTGGAAAAAATATTGATGTTTATCTTAGACCATTCATAGAAGAATTAAAAGAATTATGGAATGGTGTTCAGACTTATGACACATACAACAAAGACACTTTTAAAATGCATGCTGCACTTATGTGGACAATTAATGATTTTCCATCTCTTAGTAATTTATTTGGGTGGACCACAAAGGGTTACGGGGCATGGCCAACTTGTTTACATGATACAGTTTCTAAAAGAATTCGAAGTAATATATGCTACATGGGACATCGTCGTTATCTACCTTAAGATCACCCTTATTGAAGGAGTAAATTGTTCAATGGAAAGTCAGAAATACGTTCAAAACCAAGGGAGTGGAGTGGCGCACAATTTCTTTCAGATTTAACCAAACTCGAACATAACTTTGATAAATTTGGAAAACACCCAAGCAAGCGAAAGAGGAAGTGCAGTAGTGTAGAAGGAAATTGGGTAAAGAGAAGCATCTTTTTTGAGCTACCTTACTGGCATAAGCTTTTGATACGACACAACGTTGATGTAATGCATGTTGAAAAAAATATTTGTGATAGTTTGTTGGGCACATTGATGAACATTGATTTAAAAAACAAAGATACGGAAAAAGCGTGAGAAGATTTGCGAGACCTTAACATTAGGAAGGAGTTACACTTGATTAGAAATGGAAACACTATAATAAATCCTCAAGCTGTTATAATCTCTCTTCCGATGAGAAAAAAAGGTTTTGCAATTTTTTTTAAAATGTCAAGTTTCCGGATGGCTATGCGTCAAATATTTCAAGATGTATAAAGGATGGGAAGATTTATGGACTTAAATCTCATGATTGCCATGTTCTACTACAACGGTTAATTCCTATTGGCATTCGTGGGTTTCTATGCCCAAATGTCGTTGAGGCACTATATGAGCTAGGAGATGTTTTTAAAATTTTATGCTCAAAGACACTAAAGGTAGACCATATCGAGAAGTTGGAGAGTAATATCCCAATTATTTTGTGCAAATTGGAGAGAATATTCCCTCCACCATTTTTTGATGTAATGGTTAACTTGGCTATTCACCTTCCGAAAGAGGCAAAGATTACTGGCCCAGTTCACTCACGTTGGATGTATCCAATTGAAAGGTACTTGTTTTATATGCATTTATACTTTATTATCTAACATATCATAACTGAACAATTTTGTTGTTATTATCATTGAGTTTTCCCTTTAGGTTTCTTAAAACTCTTAAGGGATAAATATGTAATAAAGCGCGTCCAGAGGGTTCTATAGCGGAAGGATATATTGTAAAAGAGTCTTTGACATTTGTGTCAATGTACCTAAATGAAATAGAAATAAGGTTCAATAAAGAAAAAAGAAATGAAGATTTTATGGAGCATCAGCAAGCATGTGAATTGTCTATTTTTGCATCAAAAGTGAGACCCTTTGGTCCTCTTCATTGTTGCAAAGCACTTTCTAAAAGGGATCTAGATGCAACCCATAAATTCATATTAGACAATTGTACCTAAGTACATGAATTTCAAAGGTTCGATACGTGAAAGAGCTCAATTTCCTTACTTTGTAACTAATTCTAATGTACTTGTTTTTAATTTTTAATAGTAAGCACATGGAGGAGCTTAAAAGGGAAAATGAAAGAAACCATGACAAAACTCATCAGGTGAAGTTTCATTATTGGTTTCAAGATCATGTAAGATCCAAATTGTATTACCTATCCAATTTATAGTATAAATAGTATCACCTATATATCTAATTTCAAGATCATGTAAGATCTTGAAAATTTATAGTATCACCTATCTAATTTGCTTTATATTGTATTTTGTATAGATAAATAGAGTGCATCAAACAAACTCAGGCGAAGTCTCCGAAGAATTATGGGCATTGGCAAATAGTCCACAATCATACTTAAAAAAATTTAACTCTGGTTGCATTGTTAATGAAGTATGATTTCATATACAAGATCGAGATGATCGCCGAACAACACAAAATAGTGGTTTACTTGTTGAGGGGGAATATCAAAATATCATGGTAGAGTTCTATGGAGTTGTAAGTAGGGTCGTTGAATTGACCTATCTTCATCCTTTCCAGCTAGTATTATTTTGGTGTGAGTGGTCTGACACTAGTGGGAAAAATACTACGCATAAAGATAAATATTTTTTGAGCATCGACATAACTTCTCGTTGGTGTGAGGATTATCCATTCGTTCTTCCAAACCAAGTACAACAAGTGTTCTATGTCGGTAACACTAAACTCAGAGATCCTTGGAAAATTGCACAACTTGTACGTCATAGACACCTTTGGGACATAAGAGAACACACTGACCTAGAAGTGGAGGTGATGAATGATAACATAGTTCAACAATATGAGTCCTCAGAAACTGAATTAATATATGCTACCGAAGATCAGAACTTGCAATTCCTAGAAAAAGATGATATAGAACCTGATATTATAAATATAGGAGTTCTAACTAGCATCCACGAAGAGGAAGAACTTAATAATATTGGTGACGGAGATGAGTCCATAGATGAGGATGACGAAACACTAATGCAATATTGTGATGAGAATGATTATAACATATAGACCTAATGTAAATGGTAAGTTAAATTTTTTCTTAATCATAAGTACTAAACAATAATGCAATTATTCCATTTTTATGATTTATCTAAATAATTTAATGTGATGTTTACTTTGCAATAATATGCCTCCAAAAAAGTTTTTCAACTCCGCCCTACGACAAGGAGCAGCAAACAACTGCTTGTTGAAGAAATTCCTGAAAATAATGAGGTTGCTGAATTGTCACCTATACTAAATACACCTTCACCTAATCGGCAACAATCACAAAGTAGATCTGGGGCTTCTGATGATGATACCACCATTAATGAAGGAAATGATGAAAGTCCAATACAGGGTTCTACTAATACTGGTAATTAAGTTGATATTATATTTTTTTGTTAATTTGTATCATTTACTTGAATCATATATTTATTAAAGGTTTCTAAATATGCAGAGGGAAGCTCATCTATAAGAAGAGGTCGTGGGGTGACCACCGGAAGGTCCATTGAGAAAGCAATACTAGAAAATGTATGCTTTATTTATGTATATTAAAACTTACATGCACTTACTATATATATGTTTACAGAATTTTATTTGTTTTATTAGGATAAGAAACTATTTGAGATTGATCTCCCTGTAGGTTTTAAGAAGCCGTGTCGCTATGCAAAGCACCTTGCAAATGGTGTAGGTGTTATTGTAAGACACAGTGAAAGTTTGGATTTTTTGACCCCATGGAGCTGAAACATACTTTATATGCTACATTACGTGTAAGTACATATTTATATATCCTCTTTGTGAATTTGTTTGGGATAACCAAATCTTTTAATTTTTTTGTAGCAATGTTTTGAGTTAAAGAATTGGGAAACAGATAAAAGTTTGCAAGAGTTCATGGAGGAGATGTTTCAACGTAGCTACACACATTGGTGAGGAAGATTATCTGCAACGTATAAAGGTTATATTATGGCAGGAAAGAATCCAAGAGCTAGTAGACCATTTGAGTGGATCTCAATCGAGAATTGGTGTCAGTTGTGTGATCTCTTCGAGAGTGAGAATTTTAAGGTGATTGTGACTACTTATATAAATTCTGTTTAGTACATATTTTATTAATGATAAGTTCAATGAGTACCATTCAATACTTTTGTTTACTTGCAGAAAAGGTCCAAGACAAATGTTGTTAATAGAACACACATGTCGTTTACTCATACGTCGAGTTCAAAATCCTACCATTTAAGACTGCTGAAAATGGTAATGCAATGATTACTTGTGAGTTTTTGAACAATATGACATTCTCAAATATTTTATTGATATACAGGTTAATCAAAGCCCCGTTAAGAACTTTGCTAACACCCATAGGAAGAATGGGGTGTTTGTCAGTGAGAATACAGAAGCAGCATACGTAAGTCAAAATATATTTCAAACTTTCACAAAATTGATTAATAACATAAGTTTCTATTATAACACCATATTTTATAGCGTGAAATGGAAAGGCTGAGAACAATATCAACAGATTCTGACTGTGATCTCATAATCTTTGAAAGAGAAATTATAAAGACTTCACTTGGAAATAAGTCTGGTTATGACAAAGGATTAGGCTACGGTATTGTGCCTTCAAAATGAATGAAGAAGACATTGATAGAGTCCACTCAGTTGAAAGAGAAGTTGAATGTAGCGGAAGAAGATTTGCGCAGTGCCACGACTCGTATTACATCATAAACAGAGCTTATAGATAAAAGGTAAGCTATGATTCAAACTCACAATGTAGAGATTGCAAGATTAAAAGAGGGGCAGAATGAGCTGAAGGAATTGCTGTCTTCGATTCTAAAAAAATTTGGCGCAATTCCTTGACTAATTGATGCACACACCATTCACTTTTGGCACACTTTTTTGTTGTTGAATGGTTTATGACTGTTAGTATTTTTGCATAGTACTATGTTACTATTTTATTACTTCTGCTTGGGTTTGACTATTATTTGACTGTTAGTATTTGGGCATAGTAGTTTTGTTAGTGTTTTATTACTTATGTTTGGTATAATTTTGATATATTTGACTTGCATGTTTGGTGACCAACTACGAAAGCCTGCTAAAACATACACCTTGCCTTTATTACTTCTGCATTTGCTTAGTTGATTGCTAAAGTGCAGGATCTAAACAAGGATTTGAAAAATAAGCATGGAGGAGCACATCAAATTCCTTCCCTGATAATTGATAGGTAAGGGAGAGGTTATATGTGTTTAGCTATATGTTTGATTGCTAGGAAGTTCTTTTACTATATGTTCAGCTATAGGTTATATGTGTTCAACTATGTGTTCTCAGATAATGAATATGTTTGGGACATGTTTGAGACTTCCTTTTGCTGGAAGAAAGTTCTTTTACTTTTTCCTATTTTTTTCCTTATCTTAGTAATTATTTCTGCCTGTATATGTTGAAATGCTCCTGTATATGCTGAATTGCTCCTGTATATGCTGAATTGCTCCCGGCTTTCGGCGTCGATCTCCTATTGAAACTTTATGCAAAATAGAGAAAGGAAAATGCAATCCCACGCTCCCGGTTTCGCAACACGCCATCTGGACAGGATTTCCAGTGCAAAATCTTATATGCACCTGAGTTTTGGCATCTCCAGCTACTTCCAAAACAAGATTATATCTAGGTAATACATTACCCTTAAATGTCACTTTATTAACCTTATTATATAAGGCATATAAGTTCATATTATATTCTCCTTAAATTAGCTCACAATCATTATGTGGACTCTTGTTGCACATATCCTTTAGCTTGTAACGGGCTGATCAAAGACTTTTTTAAACTAAGATGCACTGCAGTGTAGTGATTATAAAATATGGGCTTATTTCATTCTGTAACTAATTTGATAGAAATATTAAAGGATTCAAATGCCTGATCCAGCATTTGTAGAAGATCTATTTTAAGGAAATGGTTCATTTCTTTGACATTTTTCTTTAAGGTTTCTGACAATGTTATATCTAATGGAAACACATCACATTGACTTTTGTTACTTTTCTAAGTGACAATTGATGGTTTCTTTCTCTATCATTTACATTATTTTTCCTTTTGTTTTATTATTCATAAAGTACTTTGATTTCCATATTTTTGTCAAAAGCTAGTAATAATATCCTTTCCTTGAAATGTTAATACAGGGTGCAAATGTTCCAAATCCATTTGTAACATTTGATTCTACATGCTTTCCATCAGAGAGAAAATGTTTGGTATAATTACTTTTTTAGTGAACTGCTCAAGCAGTTCACTGTTCCGGCCATCATAGCTATAGGTACATCACAGCTACAGGCACAGATCTGTACATCCAGTAGTTCACAAATCTTGAAGCTTTAGCTAAGGATTAGTACCTGTAGCTGTGATGTACCTGTAGCTGTGATGTGAAGCTTTGGATATAAACCTGCTGATCTGAAGCTTTAGCTAAGGATAAACTCATTAGTAAACAACGTCTGCTACTATACGTCTTCGACCAATTTCAACTCTTTGAGTAAGACTTTCATTCTTTCTCCTGTCTTGAATGATTATATGCTTACTGCCATCATTTAGCAACAAATCCACTTTCTGTTTTGAAAAAGAATTAAAAACAAGTTTCACCACTCAATTTGGATTACAATTTACAATTGTCTTCTTTTATTTGGATTAAAATTAACAATTAGTCACTGCTTTCTGTAGATTGTGTATGTATGGATATATGTGAGTGTGTATAAATGTTTTTTCCTCTCAATTTGGATTAAAATTAACAATTGTTTTCTTTTATTTGTAGGGTACGGGATCCTTGGTCGGAAGTGACAGATGATTCATCAGTCAAAAAGTGATAGAAGATTCATTAGTCAGAAAATGACGGGAAATTCATTAGTCGGAATGTGTCAAAGTTGATGTCTTATTTAAACTTGTAGATCTTAAGGTTATGTAATTTTTTTTGAAGATTCATTATTATTATTATGCAATTTGACTACATGTAAAACTTTTATTTGTGAATAAATAAATATTTAAATGAATCTGGATGCAATCTTGTGATGTCTTATTTTTTTTGGAAGTTTTTGTGAGCATATTATGATATATAAATGAATTGGCTGTAGTGAGGAGTAAACTATTGTAACGAATTTATTGCGAGGAAATGGTATTTATTGTAACCAATTTTTTGTGAGAGAAAAATCATTCTTTACAAAATAATATTTATTGTAACTAATTTATTGTGAGGAAGAATCTGTTTTGGGTGAGAAAGAATCTATTTTGGGTGAGGAAGAATCTTTTGTTACAATTAATTTATTTATAACGACACACATACATTCGTTACAACAAGTATTAGCGTCGAGCTTTAGAGGACGACCGTTACTTAAATTTGTTTCTTTACCAAATAGTTTGTGTAATGATTTTTGGCACTTATGGTAACGATTTAGGTCATTATTATAGGTGCATTTTGTTGTAGTGAGTAACCGGGCGAATAGGTTGTTTATCTGCGGGTTGGTGGAAGGTTCTCTGATTCGCTAAGTGGAAGCCCGATTAGCGAACTGGGATGGTTTTCCCTCATGTTGCTGGTGCCTTCTCGGGGCGGGTTGGGTCAGAGTTTGCTAGTTATTGTGCGGACTCTATGGAGCTCGCAGGTGTTCGACATGGATCAAATTTTGCTGTATGGATGTTAGATCGTGGAGTAAGCTTTGTTGCACGGACTGTGTGCCTGGAGGTCGTGCGGTCTGATGAGGCAGTCTGTATGGATAGTTGCGGACCATATGTTTAGAAGGGCACGATCTCAGGTTTAGGTGGCGCGGTTAAGTTGGTAACCGTGGGTTTTCGTGGACTTGGTCTTGGGGTGACAAGTTCATCTTGTTACCTAGCTCATTGAGCTCGTTTATGCAGACTGCTTGGTTACTCGCCGAGCTCGCCTTGTGTGGTCTGGTCGTCTATCTGGTAGGAGCGGTTTGGCACGACCTAGAGAGCTGGTTGGTATTCATATTATGCGGATACATGTGTTATTCGGCACAGGTTGATGGGCGGTTATCCTATCGGTGTAGGTGGTGAGGACACTCCTTCCCAGGTTTATAAATAGGACCCCCGACTGGTAATAACTATCGGTGAATAGTAAGAACAAGCTCACGCTTAAACTTGCGATTAATGTTTTCTAACCGCTGTGACTGAGGAAGTTGTTCTGTGCAGGCTGTGTGGATAACACCAGGCAGCAAGGTGACTAGCGGGAACGTTGGTGTGGAATACTTCACGGATATAGTCAGTGGTTTAGCAGCAGGTTGCAGTACTTATGGCTTGGTCTCTTCCTTGGAGTTGCGGATAAGTGAAGCAGTTCACCCGGTCTATCTGTTGGTTCTGTTCGGTCTCTCTCAGCTTGCAATAACAGGAGTCTACGCGGTTTATAATGGTTAGGCAGCTTCGACGGTCTTGGCGGACTCTACTGGCGAGTAGGCGGTTTGTGCGGTTACTAGAGAAAGTCACCACGGTTTCTTCTTGCTGTTATTTTTGGTTTCCTGGTTTATATTGTAGAATCATGTCTTACAATGTATACTTCTTCATGTAATAGAAGTTGATTTTAGTTGGAAATTCTTGTTCTACTATTGTTGTTGTCTTTTATTTGACTTCAATTGTGATTTAGTGTTACTGCGACCTCATTAGCTCCCGTTAAAATTTTTTTACAATATTCACATACACATGTCATATCCTCATAATTCTAGTAGTAGCTTCTTTTCAACATGCAATGCCCCCATGTTGTTATTTGACCTATACATAGTCCTAAACATGCATGAGGGCCATATCCCGGCAAAAACATTTCTCTAGTATGCAACTTAGTATATACTGCCATCACTTCAAAAGAAGAGAGATCGTTGTTGTTATTATTATTGTTATTACTATTATTATTAGGGATCGAGAGAAGAAGATGAGAGAGAGGGAGGGAGGGAGAGAGAGATGGAAATATGTACCAGTGTGTGGGAGAAGGATATGGAGGAGGAGCACATGAACCATTAAACTTTAGGAGAACTGTTAAAATTTCCCAAAATGGGTGAAAGCGGAAAAAGAGGTCGCATGAACACTCAACCACAACCGAAGACAAGTAAAATTCAGCAGCAATAGTGGGTCAAGATTCTACGGTTGAAATTAACTTCTTTTACAGGACGAGGTATACATTGCAAGACATTATTATAATGCAAGCTAAGAACAGTAAACTATAATAAGAAGTAACCGCACAGACAAAACCCAGTAACCACACAAGTCGCCTAACAGCCAGTTGAGACTGCAGAGACCGCCTAAGCCACCTATCTGCGGCTTACCATGCAGACTGTTGTTATTGGAATGCTGATAGAATGCAAACAGAACCCGCTGATAGACCGAACAAACTTCTTTTCTTATCCGCAACTTTGAGGAAGATACCAAGTCGCAAAAACAACGACCTGCTGCTTACTGCTGAATGTTATACGCGAACAGTTCCACACCAAGCTTCCACTAGTCGTTTGATGTTAGCCGCACAACATGCACAAAATTAACTTCCTTAGTCGTAGCGGTTAGAAAACTGTAACCGCAAAAAATAAGCGCGGGCTAGCTCTTACTATTCACTGCCTTATTATGACGAGCTGAGGTCACCTATTTATAGGTGTGAGGAGGAGTGTCGTCACCACCCACAACGATAGGAAAACCCCCATCAATCCTGTCAGCTAATAACTTGCATCCACACTGTGTAGATACCAGTACCAGTGCGCCAAGGTCATGCCTATCGACAAGGTGGATAGAACGACTAGTATGCTATAGATACATCAAACCATTGATGGGGAACACAATATAGGTGAACTGTCGAACACCACCACCAAACCGCACAACAGTGCAGACACTACTTTCATTCCATGCAAACTACAGCCCATGAATTAGAAAAAAATCCATGTCCAATCAATCTACCGAACTCGGCGAATACCAGAAGTTGTCTGCAAACCAGGAAAACTCGATAAGCTAGGCAACTAGCTGGACTTAGTAACATAAGACCAAGTCACCCACAAGCTTTTCAGTCTCCAAGTAACCGCTCCACCTGGTAACAATAACGCGCCCACTGAAAAACTCTAGTATGCTACCTTGTGGAATGCTCTATTAGACCATGCGATCTCCAGGTACAACTGTCCGCGCAACTATACCAATCTCCATAGTCAACATCCAGACCGCAAGCACAAAAACATGTCAGACACCGACGACCTCTAGAAGAGTCTACCACATAATTCCTGCCGGACTCGGCGAACTCCAAACTGAGCCCGCCACACTTGTAGCCTGGACTTGTCAAAATGACCAAGTCTACACCAGCGATCTCTGAACTAACTCACCTGAGAAGGCACCAACGACCTGAGCGGATAGCCACCCCAATCTGCGATATTCGCCTACCTCCTTACGAGCCAGAGAACCTAAAGAGTCTACGGTTAGTGTGATCTCACATCCACACTGCCACTACCAGACTCGACAAACTCCCAAAAGAGTCTGCCACTACCCGAGGATAGACATCCCTATCCTCCTAGTTACTCTATTAGGGAGCTTGCTTGTCCAGACCGCCAGAAAGAAGAACCATAGCCAAAATTAGTTGTTCATCTAGAATATCCGCCAAAGTTATCTTCCAAGTCCGCACGATCTCTGTGGTCTGTGTGGATTGCCTAGTCAGTCCGCCCGACTTCCAACACTTCCTACTTTAACAATTTCAACACTCCCCCTTGAAGTGAGAAGTGGAAACACTCGAGCAACCCTCGCAACCAAATAAACGGTACCTTTGACAGGCTTTGTCAAAGCTCGATAGCTCCCGTTCATCCAAGGGACCATCAGGTTCCCGTTCTAAGTGACCACCAAGTTCCTGTCCCTATACCGAGCTGGTAGTACATTTGTCTTCATGGACCTCCGTAGGGCTTGACCCCAATCCACCACTTTCATTGCTTCTTTCGATCTAACTCTGATCACGAGAATACCAGTAACATCGCACCCCCTACTTCCAAATATTAAAGCCTCCACCCTAGAGTTAGACACTATTAGAGCACCTGGTGACGCAAGCAACTCCACCAGAAGATCCTGAGCAGCTTCTCCTTAACCCATGTATAACCCGCTCTCCTGTAGATCCACATACAAGTTACCCTGATATGACATAAGTTTGTCAAAGACAACGCCTCTTGAGATTATGAACTTCTTTGTTGCAGGATCCATGCAATTCCAGCCCTTCTTTCGCTCATCATACCCGACGAAGACTAGATTTCGTAATTTCATATCTAGCTTCGTCCTATGAGCATCTGGAACATGCACATAGTAGGTAAACCCGAACACCCAAAGATATTTGACACTGGGCTTCTCTTTAAATATCAACTCATAGGGAGATTTTATGTTGATAGTACTAAGAGGCATCCCGTTGATGACGTATGTCACACAAGACATTCTCTCCACCCAGAAAGCCCTAGGAATGCCTTTGTGAAAGTCATTAATTTCAAGGATAGCTAAATCACCTAGAGGGGGGTGAATATGTTTCTTAGTCTCTTGTGACTATCTTTGATTTTGGTGTGTTGTGTTTTAGTTATATGTTGTTTTCAAGACAATCACACAAAGCACACACAAGATTTATAATGGTTCCCCAGATTATGGGTACGTCCACTTTCCCTCCCATCTTTCTAATAGTTTGTTAGACAAGGAACTTCTCCAATCTCGGCTCCTAATAGCTTACAACACGATCCCACGGGACCACTCAGTCTCCTCCAAGACCTACAGCTCAAGCACAAAGCCCTACAACTCAGTGATCCAAAGATCACCTACCTTAGGCCCAAAGGCCCTACTACTCAAGCTTGGAGGACAACCCTACCTTAGAGAGAATGACTCTCCTACAGCTCAGGCACAAAGGCCCTACCTAAGATCCAAGTTGGATCCTACCTCATACCCAAAAGTTCCAACTATCAGAGAGAATGAATCTCCTACCTCATGCTCAAAAGCCCTTCCTTAGATCCAAATAGGATCCTACTCTTAGGCCAAAGCCCTACCTCAGGCACACATGCCCTACACTCAGATCTGCAACCTGATCCTATCTCAAGCACACAGGCCCTACACCCATCCTTTATAAATCATGCTTATAACTCAGATCCAAAAGGATCCTATATGGAAGTGGGTTGTTGAGTTTATTTGACACAAGAGAAATTTCTATGTGCCAACTGTTGATGCCGGGAAAATTCCCTACTCCAAAATTCGGATCAAGACAGCCTAAGGTTACTGATTCTATGGTTTGACATCACAATTCAAATGGCTAGCGCGAGAGAGAACAAATTATCTATAAGCACACCCCAAGTGCTCTAGCAAGGAGGTCCCACCACATACCCGGAAGTTTGGGAGAAACTTTCCCTCCGTAACCAAAAGGCTGGGCGAGTACTAGGCAGAAATAGACTGGGCGAGTATCTACTTGGGGGGACCTCTACCTGAAAGACTTGTTTTCAAGAGCCTAGACACCTAGAGGGGGGAGGGGGTTAATAGGTTCTAATCTTTTTAAACAATTTTATGCAAACAATAAGTTAATCTCAGCACAGATAAATCAAAAAACAGACCACAATTCACAGCACAGCATACACCAGATTTATAGTGGTTCTCCAAGGTATGGGTACATCCACTTTCCCCCTTCGCTTATCCAGTAGATAACTGGATTCAGCACAACTTCCTTCCACTAGCTCGAATCAGCAGATCTTACAACTCAGAACCAGATTGGTTCCTACAGCTCAGACTTAAACAAGTCCTACCTCAGATTCTCTCCAAGAATCCTACCTCAGGCGTCAGCCCTACCTCAGCCTTTATCACTAGGCTTACAACTCAGACTTTTCACAAGTCCTACACCTCAGGCTCTCAGTCCTACCTCATCCTTTATAATTACAGGCTTATAACTCAGATCTTACAACAGATCCTACAAGTAATTTGAATGTAATAAAGATAAAGAAAATTCACCAGATAGATTTCTCTATTGGTGTAGGCTTCTTGATCAGTTCTTGAATTAACTGACCCTTCTGATCCAACCTGACTTAGCTTTTTCAAAGCTTCTTGATAGAATAAAATAAGGTGGATCTTCACTTGATGTAGAAGTTGATCTTCAGTCAGCTCCTTCCTTAAATTCAGAATGAGATCTGAATCTTTCTTACAAACAGTTCTGGATCTGCCTTCGAAAGGGTTTCCCTTGTTCTTGATGAAGAATTCTCTCGTGTTGTTCTTCTTATTCTTGTCTCTGTCTCGTTCTATTGGTTGTCATAGATCAATATCTTATATAGAGTTTCCCCATAGTTACTGGCTGATCCAGTTTGTAACAACCTTCTTACAGTTCTGACAGAGGTGTCAGACCGGTTAGTTATGACAGCTGTCGAGTCACCAGTCATGTCAGTTGATTCTTCAAATACTTTGCAACTCAACACAAACCAATCAGCAAACTACTTCATATGTGTCAACACATATAGGCTAAGTGTCGACACAAGTCTTCATGATGTCGACACAACCCTCCATGTGTCGACACAGTCATACTTCTGCTTCTCGACACTTCTTCTGTTGTATTTTTCGACATAAGTCCTATGTGTCGACACAACTGCTCCATATCTCGACATATCTGATGCAGATAGATGGCGTTGAGTGTATGTCAGACGGCGTTGAGTGTATGTCAAACGTCATTGAGTGTGTGTCGAAATAAGTCCTGTGTGTCGGCACAACTGCTTTTAGTGTCTACTTAGCTGTTATTGGCAGACATCGTTGAGTTTGTGTGTTGACAACATTGAGTGTGTGTCGACAGTGTTGAGTGTGTGTCGACACAAGTCCCGTGTGTCGACACAACTGCTTATGGTGTCGACACAAATTCTCCTTTAGGTGTCGACACAATTCTGGGTGTCGACACAGCTTCTTCTTAAGGTGTCGACTTAGTTTGAGTGTCGACACAACTTCTTCATAAGTGTCGACACAAATTCTGGGTGTCAAAACAACTTCTTCATAAGTGTCGACACAAGTTTTGGGTGTCGACACAACTTCTTCATAAGTGTCGACACAAGTTCTGGGTGTCGACACAACTTCTTCATAAGTGTCGACACTTGTACTTAGAAAATTTTCTTCAAATTCTCAAACCTACACAATGAAACTCAAACATCTATCAAATACAAATTAATGCATATCATTGACTAAGATGAGGCTTCTCCAAATCTGGTATATATTTTTCAGTGTACCCAACAATCTCCCCCTATTTGGAGAAGTCATAACCCTTAGTCAAAGATATACATCTTTTATAATAAAACACAATAGAAATAGATGTACATCAATTTCACAGCAGGTTAACATATAATCATTATAAACAACAAAAATTAATACTGAAACTTATTTCATTTAATTCAGAAAAATGATATGTTTACATGATTTTCTTTTAGAACAAAAAACAAAATATTACATTGTTCTATGCATAAGACTATTTATCCTATTACTGACTAGGCTCCTTAATTACAATGTCTTTTCCAGACTTGATCTTAGCCTGCAAAGATGGTTCAGTATCATCAGCAGGCTTCTTCCTATTCAGAGCTTTCTTCTTTTGTTCTTCAGCATTAATTCTATGCCTTTCAAAATAGTGAAATGGCTTTGGGAAGTACTTGCTTGGCTCCTGAGCATTAACAGGTAGCTTCCCAGGCTTAGCACTTCTTCTGTGTTGAAGAATGACTTCCTGTCCAGCTTGGTACTTGTTCCATTCTTGCTCTGAATACAACTTACCCCTATCATGGGTCTTATCCTTCACAGCTTTCCATACAGTCAGTATAATATTCCTGGAAGTAGGACTCCATTGCTCAAAGTTTGGATTCAACTCAGCCTGTTCTCTGAACCTCTTCTTGGATAGCTGAGCTTCCTTCTGAGCTTCTATGGAAGCTTCTGACATTTATACTTTTTCCAGAATAACATTTTGTGCCTCCTGTGGAGGACTATACATTTTTTGAACTTCTTCCTGAACCATATCAAAATCTGCTGGGGGGAAAATCACCTGAGCAACTTCAGGCTGATCTCCTTCAATATAGGCAGGTTGTATCCCAGACTCTGTAACATTATCATCATCACATAAGGGAGGATATCCATGAGTTGCTCTGATGCTATTTGAAATCCATTTAGCATGGTCAGAACTAGCTTTAACTATTAATCTCTCCCCCTTTATGACTTCTCTTTTAATATGATTTCTTAGATCATCTTTTTGAAATCTGACTTGATTAACAATATAGTCAGTTCCTTCCTTATAATAATCTCTGAACTTTATCAAGAAATCAGTAATATTCTTCTGAGAAGTTTGAAATGTGGCCTGAACAACAGCTATATCTTCCTTGATCTGCATTGAGACTTTAGCTTTCACAGTAGTTGTAAGTTCATCAATCTTTGTCAATATAACATGATGTGAATCTTTGAGATTTTCATTCATTCTTATCTGATTTTCAAGTACATAACCCTGCTTTACTGCAATGTCTTCCACTTTAACTTTCAGATCTTGTTGTTGCTTGGACAGAAACACCACAACATTACCTCCTTTATGGAAGCAATCTGTCATTTCCTATTTACTTTGATTAACTTCAAATCTATTAGATTTGATATCCTGAGCTAATTAGAATTGTAACTCCTTATGAGTTTCATCCACATACTTCTCCAGAGTTTGCCTTTGCTCATCCAATTTAACTTGCATTTGGACAAGTAAAGAACTGAAGTCCATGCTTGGAGCTGATGGTGCAGTGCCTGTTTGCAAGGCCTTTTTGTAGCCAGAACTCTTCTTCCTTAAGGCAACCTGTTTTTTTTCTTAGCCATAGTGGCTTCTTCATCCTCAGAAGATTCAGTTGTACTTTGTATATCAACTGGTTCCTTATCAGTTGAGGCATGTTGAGGTAACTTACCCTCAGCCCTTGGTAAATCTTTTTCTTTGATTTGCTCCTCCCCCTCAGTCCTTACTATAGGTGGATCAGGGAATAGCTCCTCCATAGTGAACTCCTGCTGTATCTGTACAGGAGGAACAAGATTAGCTTTTAAAATAAAAGTTTCTCCCTGAACAGCCAGATTGTTGTTTAGGGCTCTCTCTTCAAAGGAAATACTTACTGGCTCATCTTGAGCTTCTTTCTCAACATTTTCTAGAGCTTCACTATTTATTTCAGATACTATATTCATAACAGTATCTACAGCCAAGTCACTCTCTAAGGCAGCTTCAGCAATGCCTCCCCCTTGGGCAGGCAGCTCAGTTTTTTCAATGTTTTCTCCCCTAGAGTGGAGTCTATCTGTTGTTCTTGGCGCTCACTACCCTCCACTTGACCTTGGGCTTCTTTTGGTTGCTGGTCTTCATCTGAGATGAAGACCACTTCCTCTTCAGAATCACTAGAGGATTCTGCTTGTAGAACAACTTTCTTCTTCTTTTTATCTTTCTTAATTTGTTTTTGAGGAGTAGTGACTTCCTTTGTCAAAACCCTATCCCACCTTGAGAGAATTCTCACATCCATTCTCCTCATGTGATTGATTTTGGATCCAGGAACTTGATGCAAAACATCTGGAATTATTGAAGATAAATAGATACTCAGGATCCTACCCAAGTTTGGTTTCTCCAGTCCTTCTTGAATCTTGTCAAAAACTATTGTTGCCCAGTCAATTTTCACTTTGAAAATGATCCTTATCATCATATTGAACATGTGGACTAAAATTCGATCATGTACACCAGTCTTACATTGAATTAACTTCCCAACTATTTTTGATAAGAACTTTCCTTGGGAATTCATCCCTTTCCTGGTAATGGATGATCCTATTTTGATATTAGGGCTCAGTCCACACCAATTAAGTGCTTCTGTAGTCAGGGATGGAGTTATTTCATCTGTATCCTTAACAAAAGGAAGCTGAAGAGATTTCCTAATTGTCTTCAGTGTAAGTTTCACTCGAGAATCCATAACTGTAGCTTTGATCTTCTTCCCTTTTGAATCCATGGCTGCTGATGAATAGAATTCCATGACTTCCTTTTTCCAAATCTTGGATGGTTCAGAGACAAAGTACTCAAAACCATTCTAAGAAATTAGGGCAATGACACCCTGAATTTCTTCTGAGGCAGTCGTGAACCCTCCAAAACTAGCTCATATCCTTCATTGACTGTCTTCTTGATGAGGCGCCATTGACGAGAGAGATTGAAGAGAAAAGAAGAGAAGGTCTTTGTCGACAGAAGGTGTAGAGCCAAAAATTCTGAAAGCGTAGTTGAGCAGATTTTGGCTTCACCTATTTATAGTGTTAGTGTAAAGGGCAGGTAAAAAGACGGGCCTTAGTCGACAAATCTGCATACATGTCGTCAGAAATGACCTAGGTCTCGACAGAACTTAGGTTAAGTCGACACAACTATGTGTCGACATATTAATGTCTGAGTCGACCAAATTTAGGTTAAGTCGACACATCTATGTGTCGACATACTTGTGTTAGTGTCGACACACTTGTGTCAGTGTCAACACAGGCTACTTAAGTCTCGATAGAGTTGTGTCGACACCAACTTTTGTGTGTCGACACAAAAATCCTCTATACATAAGGTCTCGACAAGGTTTTATCAACACCAATTCTTCTGTCGACACATATACTATTTCTGTGTCGACACATACTTTTTCTGTTTCGACACAAAATACTGAGTGTGTCGACACAACTTGTTTGTGTCGACACAAACTTTGTAATTAGACAAATTTCCAGAGAAATTTGGTGCTTACTTATTCTTCTAAAGGAAGCTTGTGATAACCTATTCTAGGTTCAACATACCTAATTCAATTTTAAAATAATTGAATTTAATTTCATCCAGAGGCTTTGTAAGAATATCAGCTATTTGATTATCTATTTTCACAAACTGTAGACTAATATTTTCCTTCTCTACATGTTCTCTTATGAAATGAAACTTAATTTCTATATGTTTGGTCCTACTGTGTGATACATGATTCTTAGAAATAAAAATAGCACTTGTAGAATCACAAAAAAGTGGAATTCTACTTACCTTTCAAGTTGATGAATTATCCACATCAATTGTGTACAGCAGCTACAAGCAGCTATATACTCTGATTCAGCTGTTGATATAGCTACACTAGTTTGCTTCTTGCTGCTCCATGACACCAGCCTCCCACTAAGGAATTGATAAGTTCCTGTGGTACTTTTCTTGTCCTCTTTGCATCCAGCAAAGTCTGCATCTGAGAAACTTGTTAGTAGGAAATCTTTATTCTTAGGGTACCAAAGGCCTAGATTAGGTGTGCCCTTATGATATCTCAAAATTCTTTTAACTGTAGTATAATGAGATTCCTTTGGGCAAGCTTAGTACCTAGCATAGACACATGTTGCATACATGATGTCAGGTCTACTAGCAGTCAAGTAAGTAGGGAACCAATTATCCCTCTATACAAAGATTCACCAACAGGTTTCCCTGCCTCATCTTTGCCTATAGGCATACTTGTTCTCATTGGAGTTTTCATGGTGGAGGCTGAGTCCATTCCATACTTCTTAATCAACTTCTTGGTGAACTTAGACTGAGATATAGACAATCCACTATCATTCTGTCTAACTTGAAGTCCAGAGAAGAACTTCAGCTCACCTATACTGCTCATCTCAAACTTCCCTTGCATAAGATTGGCAAACTTTCTACAAAGGTTGTTTTCAGTAGATCCAAAGATAATGTCATCAACATATATCTGGACTAGTATTATCTTGCATGCCTTTAGATTCTCTATAGAATAGAGTTTTGTCTATTTTTCCTCTAGAGAATTTATTCTCAATAAGGAAAGCAGACAAGGTCTCATACCAAGCCCTTGGAGCTTGTTTCAAACCATATAGAGCTTTCCTAAGCCTATATACATAATCAGGAAAATGAGTGTTGGGTATTGTATCCAAAATGTACCTTATTTGAAGAAGCCCCTGAACAAGCTAAGTTGAATAGATAATGTATTTGATGATTTTCTTCAAGATGTGCTTGTAGTTATTCCACGCTAAGTATACACCAATTTCAGGGTGCAGTGGGTCAATATACACGGGTCTGCGCAATGTAATCCCACGTTGAGCAGATCAGTGTGTTGGCTTACGTGTACTCTCTCTATTGGAGTGTACTTATTTTCAAGTATAGGGCTGAGATAGATCAAGAGCAGAAGAGGAGCAAGGATGGGTCAAAGACCAACTCATGGGAAGAAAGACGAAGAATCATCTAAGTTAAATTCGACGAGAATCACTAAGTGATTCTCACTGATTCGACGGGAATAACTAGTGATTCTCGCCGAATCGTTGAGAATCACTCGCCGATTCCCGCCGATTGCATCCGGCTGACTCAATGCCTTAAACGCCTTCAAGAATTCTGCCAAGTCAGAATCGGCGAGAATAACCCGGCTGACTCAACGCCTTCAAGATTCTGCCAAGTCAGAATCGTCGAGAATGACTCTGTATTCTCGCCGATTCGGCGAGAATGGTTTTGATTCTCGCCGATTAACTCCGGATTGCAAGCCCTTTAGCTAAAATTCTTCTAAGGAGAATTCGACGGGAATCATAAGTGATTCTCGCTGATTCGTCGAGAATCACCCATGATTCCCGTCGAATTTGCCTTAGGCGATTTCTTCCTGCTCGCTGGACCGAACCAAGATTTCAGGCGTTGTTTGGACCGGGCTTAGGGCTTCTCCTTGTGGGGCCCACAACGGTCATAAGGGATATTCTACAGTATATATACACTCTTATTTTTGAACATGAAGACAATCCCGAACACGCGAAAAAAAGAAAGAGCCGCTGACTTGACCTAGCAGATCGCAGAACTTCTTCGCCGCTCGAAAGGTTGTCGCTGCCGCTGGTCTTGGATTTTTCTTAATCTCCCGGCGACAGAAACTCAGCCAAGCAACGTGTCTCACGTTTCTATCTTAAGATTCTTTGTCTCTTGGTTTGTTGAACGAGAATACTTTCCCCTTCTGAATCGATTGAGATGATCGATCCAAGTAAGATCGTTGGTAGACCTTACTGGCTTTGTTACGAAGTTTTTATCTACAAAGCATCGCCGCCGCAATCCTTTGCCGCCGCCGATCTCGGGAAGATCCTCTCCAAGAGAGTGCTTCAGTCGTGGAATCTTCGTCTTTTTCAAGAACGCTTCATCGAACGAAGAAGGACACCAAGCGCTCCAAACGTAGTTTGTATTTTTGTACATTCTATTTTTACTTTTGTTGTAAAGGAACTTTGTTTCCTTGTTGTAAGGGTTGGGTGCAACCCGTGGTGGAGGAGTAGTGACTCCTTCGGGTGGAAGGGTTTCTTCCATAGTGTGAGGATTGGATTTCAATCCGGTTGGTGAAGTGACCGAGTCGTCCCTTGATGGGAGATAGGTCGAAGGGGGAAAGTGGACGTACCCAAATCGGGGAACCACTATAACTGCCTGTGTGTTTCTGTGCTGTGCTTGTTTTGTTTTATTGTGTAGGTAAACTTTTAATTCCGCAAAATGACTGCAAATCACCTATCCCCCCATAGGTGAAGGTAGTTGACACTAGAGTGACTTTCAAGTGGTATCAGAGTGAGGTTACTCATAAAAAAGGTTAACACCTTGAGTAAGTTCCTGTCACTAGTGTCAAGAAGAAGGTAGATATCTACTATGGACGGACTCAAGTACTCAGGCAAGATCCCAGTGTGTACCAGGCTAAACATTCCTATCTGGAAGGAAAGGATTAGATTTTACATGGAAGCAGTCGACCCCCGACTCTTCATGATCGTGGAGGAGGGACCTTATATTCCCACTAAGGCCTCCACCATTGATCCTACCAAAATGGTGCCTAAGAAGTTTTCTGAAATGGACAAGGACGAGATGGTGCTGGTCGGACTTGACAAGAAGGCACAGAACATTCAAGTCAGCGCAGTCGATGACTCCATGATGCAGAACTTCTGTAACTGCAGGACAGCCAAGGATATCTGGCACTACCTGATTATTCTGATGGAGGGCACAAATGAAGTGAGGGATGATCGGAGATCCCTCCTGTTCCAGAAATATGAGGCCTTCAGGCAAGGGCCCAATGAAGAGATCGGAGTTACCTTCGAGAATTTCCTCAAGATCGTCAATGCCCTAATGGGATATGGAAGAGTGTTCACTGATGGTGAACTGAATGATAAATTCCTTAGGTCCCTTACTAAGGAATGGGACACGAAGATCTGCGCCATCCGAGAGTTTTGCAAATTAGCAGAAACTGATCCTCAGATACTATTTGGGAAGCTTATGTCCTATGAGCTTCAGCTGAACACGAGGAAAGCAGAAGAAGAAGTCGAGAAGGACGCAGAAAAAGAAAAGATTGTGGCCCTGAAAGCCATTCACTCCAGGAAAGGCAAGGGTGCTGCCTCGTCCCGTTCGTGGAAAAAGGATGAGGAGGAAGACTCCGAGCCATGCTACTTCGGCTCAGAGCTATCTGAAGAAGACTTCTCCCTCATCACCCGAGAATTCAAGAAATTCCTCAAGATGAGGAATCAAAGAAAGAGAGACGGCTCCTCCTCCAGAAATCAGAAGAAGAATTATTCTTCTGACAGGTATGAATCAAAACCGAACAAACATCGTCATGCTGACATCATTTGTTTTGGGTGCAATAAGCAAAGACACGTCGTTGCTGACTACCATCAAGGCAAGAGAGAGAAGGGGAAGGGAGAGGAGCACAGAACCTCTAGATATAAAAAGAAGGAGAGAAGCTACATCGCTAAGAATGCAAATACACTGAGTGAATATGACACTTTAGACACCAGTGATGATGAGGAAGCCTACTTCGGGCTAATGGGTCGCTCTGACTCAGAAGGAGAATGCCCCCCATTTACTGGGAAGGTAAAAGATCACACCCCCCTCTCTTACTCTGACTCTGACTCTGAGTCTCATGATGATGATCTCGAGGACAGCCCTTCTGCTCGAGAAGCTGAGCTCCTCGAAAAGTATGAGCTTCTGCTCAACACCTTCGAGGAATGCCACAAGAGATTGAGGGCTCAGAAAAAGGAAGTCAAATTCCTTAAGGTTGAGGGTGTCTCCCTAAGGGAAGAGATCACTAGCTTGATTTCTCTCTAATAGGAGCACCTGAACCTGATCTCTAAGCACTAAGAGTCTCTAAGTCTCCTTGACCTTAAACAGGAAGAAATCAATAAGTTGGAAGAACAACTTATGGCAGAAAGGAAGATTGTCAAAAGCTTCTCTATACCAAAGACTTTTCTTCCATTGGTTGATACCTTCTTTGCTCAGGCTAAGGGGGCTGGCTTGGGGCATGTGGGTGGACCTGGTAAATCATCCAGGAGAAATAGAAAGCAGAGAAAAAATAAGGCTGCTAAGAAGGCCTCTGCTGTAGAAAAGGGAAAGGCCCCACTCAACCCTGTTGAATTCAGGAACCCTATCTTTCCCTGCAATGAACAGGACTTTGAGTCAACCTATGACCACTTATTCCAGCCCTCGGTTGAAAAGCCCAAGAGCCGGTATGATGGTTGGGCCTTCCCTCGCAACTACGGCAAGAGTGTCTTCAAGTCACCTTATGAGGAAATCCAAGTGGAAAATTATGACCACTTCTCTAGCGGCCATAATAGGAAGCAGATACCAAAAGCCAAGCCTGTTATACTGAAGGAACATGAAGTGAAGAAATCATGTGATTGCTGTCATCATGATCCCTCCACCTTGAGATCCAAGGCCCCGGCTGGACCCACCGTTCCAAGGGTGAAGCAGATGCCTAGGAAACGGTACAACAGATTTGACTGTTAGTGCTGTGGCAAAGGTTGTCACTTTGCCGTGGATTGCTGGTTTAATCCAAGATTCAACGAGACTCCTCATGTTAGCAATGCGAGGCCGACCACTCGTAAGGTTAACCACCCGAGGGGGAGTATGCTAACAAGGAATCTAGGACCCAAGTTCGATTGTGTTCCTAAGGGAAACTGATTCTGTTTTGCAGGTATGTCCAAAGGCCACCAAAACGCCTATCTGGTACTTGGACAGTGGATGTTCCCGGCATATGACCGGGACAAGAAGCCTGCTGCGTGATTACTCTCCGGTCAAAAATGGACCCAAAGTCATTTTTGGAGGATCAGATCGAAGAGTCACCAGAGGTTACGGTATGATTTCCAACGGTATAATCTCTATCACCGACGTGGCCTATGTTGAAGGGTTAAATCATAACCTGATTAGTGTAAGTCAATTGTGTGATAAAGGTTATGACGTTAAGTTTTGCAAGGATAAATGCTTGATAATATCGTGTGCCTCTTTGGAGACGGTATTAACTAGCATTATGAGCAGAAATATATTTTGTTTAGATTTTCTTAGCATAGATTCTTCTACCCCCTGTGCCTAGTAGCAAAAGGCAGTGCATCTCTTTATGAACAATGACACAAGAGATTGACACATATTAATTTCAAGACTATTAATATGTTGTTTTCTAAAAATTTAGTAAGGGATGCTCCCATTATTAAGTGCATCAAAGATAGCCCCTGTCCTGCATGCCAGAAGGGAAAACATACTCGGGCTACCTTCAAGGGCATTGCAGACAAAGACTCTTCCAGATATCTTTATCTTTTGCATATGGACTTGTTTGGTCTAGTGCAAGTTCATAGCTTGGGAGGCAAGTCATATACGCTAGTGATTGTTGATGATCACTCTCGGTTTACATGGGTGTTCTTCTTAAAATGAAAGTCAGATACGTTTGACATCTTCACTAGTTTTGTAAAGCAAATTCAGAACAAACTTAACTGCTCAGTGGTCAAAATCAAAAGTGACCATGGAACAGAATTCGAATCTGGGGCTATGACAGAATTTTGTGAAGAACATGGTATCTTTCATGAGTTTTCCTCCCCGCGTACTCCTCAGAAAAATGGAGTTGCGGAGAGAAGACATAGAATGCTCATTGAACCTTGCACGACAATGTTGAATGACGCTTCTCTCCCAGAATACTTCTTGGCAGAGTCTGTCAATACGGCTTGTCATGTACAAAACCGAGCATTGATCAACAAGAATCATCGTAAGACGCCTTATGAGCTACTGAAATGCAGAAAACCAACCATGTCCTATTTAAGTATCTTCGGCTGCAGATGCTATGTACTCAATAACGGGAAGTACCCGCGTACTAAATTTGGTGAAAAATGCTTCGAAGGCATATTCATGGGCTATAGTAGCCATAGTCGGGCATATAGGGTTTTTAATAAGAAAACCCTAGTGGTAGAGGAATCCATTAATGTTGTATTTGATGAAGGAAGCTTGCTTAACATCAATTCTTCCAGTGGTATTATTGAAGATGCAGGTGCAAGACTTGAATAGCTGAGTCTCGATGAGACCGCTAAGGATGTAACTACAAAGTACATCATGGTTTCCACCTCAACGCCAACTGGAGAAGTTGACAATCAGGATGGAGAAAATCTCCTAGAAGAAGGAGGAGCCCGAGAAGATGTCAGAGCTCCAGATGCCAGACTCCTAGAGCTCCGACACGTGAGGGATCATCCTATAGATCAGATCATCAGAGATCCTCGTGACGGTGTCAGAACTCGAAGAGGTACAATTAAGAGATTTTGCACCTTTTTTTCCTGTCACAGGTTGAGCCAAAGAAGTTCGACGAGGCAAACAAAGATGCAGCATGGATATTGGCCATGCAAGATGAACTGCATCAATTTGAAAGATGCAACGTCTGGACGCTTATTCCCAGACGAAAGAACCAGAATGTGATCGGCACTAAGTGGATCTTCAGAAACAAACTGGATGAACATGGTGTCATCGTAAAGAATAAGGCCAGGCTGGTGGCTCAAGGTTACAGACAGGAGGAGGGGATTGACTTCGACCAGACCTTTTCACCAGTGGCAAGGCTCGAGGAGATCAGATTGTTCCTGGTATATGCTTCGCACAAAGGATTCACTGTCTATCAGATGGACGTAAAATCTGCATTCCTTAATGGAAACCTGAAAGAGGAAGTATATGTCGCACAACCCCCAGGTTTTGTTAATCCTACATTTCCCAATCATGTTTATTTTCTTAATAAAGCTTTATTTGGCTTAAAACAAGCTCCTCGAGCTTAGTATGAGACTCTGTCTAGTTTTCTTCTTGAGAACAAGTTCTCTAGAATAAAAATAGATAAGACATTGTTTCTTAGGGAAGTCAAAGGCAAGGATTTGCTGGTGCAAATCTATGTCGATGACATAATATTCGGGTCAACGGATAATAACCTTTGCAAGAAGTTTTCCAAACTTATGCAAGGGAAGTTTGAAATGAGTAGTATGGGAGAGCTGAAGTATTTCTTGGGACTTCAAGTGAAACAGTCTGAGGATGGGATTTTCATCTCTCAGACGAAGTTCACAAATGAACTCCTCAAAAAATTCGGAATGGAGAGTGCAACCTCTATGAGGACTCCAATGGGATCCACTGTGTCTCTGGACAAGGATGAGAAAGGGAAACCTTTTGATGAAACCAAGTACAGAAGCATAATTGGATCCCTGCTCTATCTTACTGCTAGTAGACCGGATATTATGTTTTCCACGTACGTTTGTGCCAGATATCAGGTGAATACTAAGGAATCTCATTATGTCGCTGCAAAGCGGATTCTTAGATACCTTAAAGGTACACCAAATCTTGGCTTGTGGTACCCAAGAAACAATGATGTCGAGCTGATAGGCTTTTCAGATGCTGACTTTGCAGGAAGAACTTTTGAAGGGAGTTTTGAGTAGCCCTTTTACAGCAGAATAAAAGAAAAGTGAAGTTATTCTTCTCTATCAATAGTCAAAGAGAAGACTAGTGGATTGATGATGTCAAAGCTCCCCCTAAGATTTGTAGTTGTTCAGGAAGAGAAGCTTTGCATAGGGTGATAGGTCTTCAGAATGATTGAGATCTCCAGCAAAGGATGATTTCAGCAATGGCTGAAATGTGATGTGTCTGGAGTCTTGATTGATGAAGCCTTGAACACTTGAATCAGAAATGAGATCTGAAAGAATAGGAAAGTAATTCTAGTCTGTGTGTTGATCTCCTTCTCTGTTCTATATCTTGTATTCTGTAAGAACTCTCTAACACAGTAATCCTGTAGATCTTGTGTGTGTCTCAAAAACTCTGTTCTCATGTTATTGAAGGTGATGATTATTGTCTGTCTCTATTGTCTGTAAAAATATACTGAAATCCAATCTTCTAGATAGTCGTTGGCCAGTCATAAATGACTTCCTAAATTTATATCTGTCTCTAGAGGAAAGTCCTAAGAAACATTCCATTTAGTCTTCCTTGAAACTTGCTCCAGATTGATTGAAACGGCTACAAAATCCTTTGAATTAAATGCTGGATATGAATCAATTTGAATTCCATAACTAACTGAATTTGAAATCCTGAAATCGTCGATCTCTCAGGAAATCGTCGATCTGAGCTCGACTATCGTCGACCTGAGCTCAGAGATCTGGATTTTGGCTAGAGACAGAAACGTCGATCTAAGCTCGAAGATCGTCGAACCGAGTTCGCCGACTCGTTGAACTGAGCTAAGAGATAGTCGAACTGAGTTCGACGCCTCGTCGATCTGAGCTCGATGAAAATTGCCTTAAACTTTCTGCACTTGTAATCTGATCTAAAAGGTCTTGGGGGCAGCTTTCAAACCAAAGTTCTAAGCCTTAGACCTATTCTAATTGACCTTTAAATCTATACAATGAGGTTAAGACATCTTCCTAAGGACATAGTGATCCTTACCCAAATTAATAATGGGATGTTCCAACACAATAGTCTTGTAATTTATATGGGCTAGCCTCTTGTGCTATAGGACACAATAAGAGTCTTTATTATTTGCCACTAGACAGTTAGGAGAGTATGTATCTAGACATAGAAAATTTAAGCAATAAACATTTCCACTCCTAGTGCCTGATAATATGACCTCTTGGTCACTTGACCTCCTAATTAGGTACTCATCCTTGTGGAAGACAATAACATAGTCATGATCAGAGAGCTGGCTGATGCTTATAAGGTTGTGTTGCAACCCTTCAACATAAGCCACCTTAGTGATGGTGACTATGTCATTGGTGATCTTACCATAGCCTCTTGTTACCCCTTTATCTGAACCATCAAAGATTACTTTGGGTCCATCTTTTACTGGAGTGTACTCCTTCATGTTGCTCCTTGTCCCAATCAAGTGCCTGGAACAACCACTATTCAAGTACTATATAGTGGTATGGCCACTTGGACTGACCTGTAATATACAGTTTACTTTACCTTAGGACCCCAATGTCTATTGGGTCCTAGGTGCATATTAGTCTGAAACTGAACATGTCCACCAGCAAGTTTTCTGACTAGTGGACTAACTCTGGTCCTGACCACATTGGGATTATTCCAGCAGTCAATGGTATAATGGCCTACCTTGCCACAGCACCAACAATCATGTATAATGTATCTTCTTTTCTGTATAGGCCTTGCAGCTGGATTTACTGCTATCTTAACAGAAGGAAGAGGTGCAACAACCATTTTCTGAGTTCTTTCAGCATGGATTTGACTGAAGGTTAGTTTGCTTGTTGGCTTGTGTGGCATGTTCTGAGTCCTATCAGAAGCAACTTTCTTATTAAATAATGTGCTCTTGATAACATCAGAAACAACCATATTAGGCAAGCTGACAGACTGACCCTTAGTCAGATTCTGTGCTGACATGTTCTGAAAATTTACTGCAGCCACATTTTTGAGTGGGGGAGCTGAAGCACCAAAAACAAATGGTCCATTATGGGCCATTTGAATTTCTTCATGGGCAGCCTTAAAGGCACTTACCCTGCTATTCCTTCCACAATGGCTGAGAGCATCTTTTGTTCTACTTGTGGAAGCACCATTCATATAGTGACCATATATACTTTCTTGATCAAACCTATTTGAAGGGAATATTAACCTCTTGAATGGGATGGGTAGCCTTGATGCCATAGGCATAACTGGAACTTTCCCTTTTCCTTTGGGATGGGTAGGTCTTGTGTTAACCTTAAAGCCTAACCCCTTCTTACCTTTCTGTGAGGAGAAGGAGTCGATCAAGGGCAACACTGTATTGGGCTAAAAGAAACTAGCCACAATACCTTTCTCCCTCTAGAGCTTTTCCTCAAGATCTATAATGAGACTATTCTTGCTCTTGATAGCCTCCATCTGGATGCCTGAAAGGGTTTTTTAGTTGACTGAGTTCCCTCATGGTCTGATTCAGCACAGAAGCTATTTCAGCAAGCTGGGAAACAACTAGCTGAAGAGATAGAATATCTTTGGCCTGTCTCTTAGTCAACTTCTTGCACTTTTTAAAGGTATCAAGAAGATCAGCATATCTGTCAATCAGTTAATTGACATCACCTTCTGAGCCAGAATCATCTTCACCATCAGAAGAAGAGGCTTCTGTACAAGGACTAGTCTCATACCCAGGCACATGACTGGATAGGGAATGTACCTTACTTAGACCAGGTTGATCCTGGTCGCCTTCTTCATCTGTCATTGCCATCTGCCTTTATAGCTGTGGGCATCTTCATCCACCTCTGAGTCACTATCTGATAGTGTCAGAGGGGCCCTAATTCCTATCTTTTTTGGAGGATAGACTTCTCCTGCTGTAAAAGCTTTATCTTTAGCAACAGCAGAAACCAACCTAATATAGGCTTCCTCTTCTTCAGACTCAAATGATTATGAGCCTGTCTAGCTTTTCTCTTTCTTAGCCACAAAGGACTTTTCTTTCTTTCCCTTGTGCTTTTGGTGAGATTTCTTCTCACTATCCTCCCTTCTCTTTACTGGGCAATCAACAATGACATGGCATGCCTTGCTACAACAATAACAATAATATTAGTGGAATTCTGTTTACTGGGTTTAGATCCATACCTGTCCTCCTTGGAGGATTTCTTCTAGTGATGTGCTGAGGAGGAGAGCCTACTCTTCCAGTGCTTCTTCTTCATTAGCCTATGCAGCTACCTGGATAAGACAGCAAAGTCCTCATCAGACATGCTGCTATCTGATGCTTCTGATTTAGAGCAGTCTGAATATGCTAGTCTTCTTGGAGGAGAAGGGGTCTTCCTAATATTTTTCCTTGTGTATTCAGCTTTGAAGGCCATAAACTTCTCTTTTGCCTGAGACTTGCAGTTGGTCTCTTCCTCTTTCTTGACAATTAACTACATCTTATATGAGAGCAATTTTCTAAATAGGGTGTGGGGTGGAGTCTCACCTAGCATGGACACTTCTCTGATGGCACATATTTTTGTGTACCTGTCTCTGGTGAGAGACCTAAGGAACTTATCCTTTAGCTCATAATGATTAAAGCTCCTTACATAGGTCTTTAGTTCATTCACAATCCTAAAGAATTTTTCATAGCAGGTGGATATGTCTTATCCCTTGGACTGTCTGAAAGCTTCATACTCCTGGTTGAGCATGGACTTTCTATCATCCCTGACTTCCTTTGTGCCTTCCATGTAGATCTCCAGAGTGTCCCACATTTCCTTTGCATTTTTGTAGTGAATTAGATTCTGAAGGGTAGAGTCATCAATTGCACTGACAATGATGTTCTGAGCCCTCTTGTCCATGGTGGCAAGAATGAATTCATCATTTGTCATCTCAGCATAAGTCTTGGGTGTTTGGACATTTGCATCTAGAACAGACACTTTCATAGGGTTGAAAGGTCCTTCCTTAACTGTTATGAAGATTCTAGGGTCAGCTGCTTCCGTAAACATCCTAACCCTTTCCTTCCAGATTGCAAAACCTTCTTTCCTGTATATAGGAAGCTTCTTGGCACCTAGCTCATTGTAGTTCACTCATGAACCTATAAGGACTGTTTATAGCTATCTTGGAGAATCACTCAAATGGTTAGATCCTTTTTAAGCAACCTCCCTCTGATACCACTTGAAAGTCTTTCTTTTCAAGGTAACTTACAACCTAGGGGGTGAATAGGTTGTTTCATTATTATTATTCTCTATTTTTTTCTTTAGCACTAAGTGCGTTGGCAGTAGTTTGCTTTTAAGAACCTACACAGGGAAAACAATACACAAAAGCACACAAAAATTTATAGTGGTTCCCAAACTTATGGGTACATCCACTCTCCTCCCACCTTGCCAACTTCCTGTTACTTAAGGCATGCACTTCTCAAGAACACTACTCCAAGGAACTTACACCTCAGATCCCTAAGGATCTCTCAGTCTCCTATAAGACCTACAACTCTACCACAAGGGGCCTACAACTTAGTGATCAACAGATCACCTACCTCGGGACAATGGCCCTACACTCAAGCTGGGAGTACAGTCCTACCTCAGATCCAAAGGATCCTACCTCAGAGAGTTACACTCTCCTATAGCTCGGACAAATTGCCCTACCTCAAGCTAGTGGCCCTACACCTTAGATCCAGTTGGATCCTACAACTCAGAGAGCTTTACCTCCTATAACGCAGGCAATATTGCCCTAACTCAGGCCAGTGGCCCTACAGCTCAGATCCAGTTGGATCCTACAGAAAGATGAAGATTTGAATGTTTTGACACAAGTAAATTTCTCTGTGTCAAAAGCTAGGGTTGAGTTATCTCAGAACTATCTTGCTTCACAGCAGCAGGAAGAAGTTCTCCCTCTACTGGAAGAAACTCGGAATGAAGATTCTGATCTTGCTGAAGAAGAAGATGAACTTGTGTTCTTCAATCAGCCAACGTAGCCCACTAGATAATGATGGCTCTACTTTGTTCCTCTATCAGAGATCTTTCGTATTATACCTTAGTAGATAAATAAGCAGCAGCTCACTGAACTTTTTGTTCCTGCAGGAAAACTTCAAGCTCTTTCTCGGCGATAATGGCGAGAGATATGAAGTCCAGCCGCAATCTTTTGAAATTGATAAAGCCCTAAAAGTTCCTTTTCGTCTTGGCCCATCTCTTCCTTTTGTAGTTCGCTGAACAACAACTCTTAGAGATCAGTGGGCCCCACCTGCAGCTTCCAACTGCACCTTGCTTTAACGGAAGAAGACGTACAGTATCTTCTTGGCAGAGTTTGTCGTGTTCTGTAGCTTCTTGGTGCTTGATTTGAAATTAGTTGACTTTGTCGATTTTGCTGACACCAGCACCCGTGGACTTAGCCAAAAATTGAGCATCAGTAAAATAGGCGTTGAGTGAATGAGCTTTACTCAACGTCAAGATACTTAGACAAGATTTTGTCTATATAAGTGTTGACATCGTTGAGTGAGCACGCCTCACTCAATGCTTTTTTTCCTTAGCACATTCTTTAGACTTTTCTGCATGTTTGGCGTTGAGAGCGTTAAGTGACCACGCCTCACTCAACGACTTATGCCTTAGTCATTTTCCTGCTTCTTCAGCATCTTAATCATTTCGAGCGTTGAGTGAGCACGCCTCACTCAATGCCTTTTTCTTTTAGCAAGATATTCTAAATCATAGCGTTGAGAGCGTTGAGTGAGCATGCCTCACTCAACGCTTTCTACCTTAGCAACATTTTTTCCACCTTGGCGTTGAGAGAGTGAGCTCCACTCAACACATTTTGACTTAGCCAAATTTCTGTGTCTGAAAACACAGGTTCTGACTGAATATGATACATGCAATGCTTTAACATATGACATTGAGTGAGCTTACCTCACTCAACGCTTGTGGACTTAGTCAAATTTAAGCACATATTTTTTGTGGCTTTGACTGACTGAGCTTGTCTCATAGCCTTTTGTTGTATGGCGTTGAGTGAGTAGACTTCACTCAATGCATGTGTACTTAGCCACTTTTTCAGCTTGCCACTCCTTTGGCTTTGACTATATAGGCTCCACTCAGCGCTATAAGTCATCTGACGTTGAGTGAGTAACCTTCACTCAACGCTTGTGGACTTAGATAGATTTCTATCTGTACATAACTTAGGTAAGTGTTTACCTGACTTTGCCACTTAGGCTACTTATCCCATCATTATAACTATGTCTAACCTTCATATATGAACTTGAACATATATTAAATATATCATTATGTATGCTCATTAACATATTTGACTTCTTCAAATCTAGGACATTGTGGGAAATGGAACTAACAACATTTGCATTAAATATAAAGTTCAGGAAAAAAACTTATGCATGTAATATTGGTGAACATGCCCATGTTCGCGGTGACCAAGTGAGGAAACATTATAATAAGATAATTTAGTAGGTAAGCGGCTTGAGAAGGTTTCTACCTGAGGGGGCGCTACTAGAATATGGTCAGAAAAATGAAAAACAAGCGAACAAGGAAGATGAATATGATTTCTTGCAAGTAGGTAGGAAACAGAGCGGGGATAGGCTGGAGAAAACCCACGCAACAATGTAGTCTGTGGTTCATCACCTTGAGGCAATAGAATAGTACAAGAGACTTGTAATTGTGGCAACATAGCTTCAGGGATCCAATGTAAAAAATCATTGTAATCCTCATGTATAAGCCCAGTTTTGGTGAAAACATTAATAGCGTTGTGACTGCCTACAATGAAATATGTGCATTTGATGTAGGAGGAAGTAACTGTTGAAAATGGTGAAGTGAAAGTGGGGGATTGGGCAACCTAGGCGGACTATCCGCGTGACCTACGCGGACAGGACTGCCGCTTTGCCAGGTCGGCAGAGCTATTACAGACAGCTTGTTCCTTGGCGGCCTTGGCACTCTATTCTCGCGGTCTATGCGGACAAATGGGGCGGCCAGCTAGGTCGGCTTATGCTCAGCAGGTAGTTGGTTCCCAGAAGGTAACCAGACAGATAGCTTCTCTATCCGCGAAGTCTGGCAAGAATTGGACTAGACAGGAGCTCGGTAGACTGGCATGGCAGATGCCTTGGTATAGCTCTTGTGGTGCGGCTGGTGGAAGCTGCAGGGATCACCGGTTAGAGCGGACAAGTGCTGGAGGTCGCTGGGATTGGCGTACTATTTCTAGTGTCTGCCAGTAAGCGCGGACTGACCCTTGTGGCCGGTGGTGTGGACTTGGTTAGGACAGAAACAAGTCCATGGTTGGCTCAGTCCCGGTAGATCGCACAGTTTTGCGCGGACTGCTTCTCAGCCTGCCAAGCTCGGTAGCAGTTCCTTGTACCTTGGTTGCGAGATTGGTAAGTGCGGATTGAAGCTGTGTCTACAAGGCATGCGGACTGGTGCAGTGTCCGCCAAGTTCGGTAGTTGGTTGTTGTGCCTTGGTTGTGAACTTGGGTGTGAAGACTGAAGCTGTATCCGCAGGGCACGCGGACTGGAGCGGTGTCCGCTGATATGCGGACAGGGTGTTGTTGAAGAGGTCTGCTGGTGGCGGCTTGTCCTGGCTTGGCCTTTGGCGACAAAGCGGATAGAGGTTTCTCTTCGGCCTTGGTGATGATACTCGGCGGACGTGCTATCCAGCACAGGTCGTGGTGGACTGGTTGTGTATCCGCGGCTTGCGGATACACTTGGTGCTCGTCGCGGGATGGGGGCGATTATCCTATCAGCTAGGGAAGTGACCACACTCCTCTTCATGCCTATAAATAGGGCCCCCCTCCCCGCTTCACATAATGAGCGAGAGCGAATAAATAGTAAGTGAACTCGCGGATTGTTGATGCGGACTTGATTTTATATCCGTGCGGTTTGGAGATTGATCGGGTTGTGCTGTACAGGTTGTGCTGATAGCGCTGGAAAGCCAGGACTTGGTTCTGACTGTATTAAGGGACAGTGCGGACTCTGCGGATAGCAACCAGCGGTTAACAGCAGGTCGCGGGTTGCGGCTAGGCAGTCTCTCTTCTGTAACTTGTTTCCCGGTTCAATAAGATGTCCGCTTTTGGAGGCCTGTTCAGTTCGACAGTAGTAGATCGTGCGGTCAGGCGGCTAGGCGACCTTGAGGTTAGGCGGCTTGCTGATCGGCGAGTAGAGTTCCTTCTTGCATTGGAATAATAGGCAATCGGCGTAGCTTGGTTTGCGGCTTGGCGACCTTGCGGTTTGTGCGAACTCCGTAGTACAGTAGTAGCACCGGCGACTAACTCTTTGAGTCCGCATAGTTATGTTTTTCCTTGTAACTGTTTCTGCTTTCCCTTTGGGTACTTTGGCGAATCATGTCTAGCCATGTATGTCTCGCCTTATAAAGATTGTTTAGTACAAGATTCTAGCTCTTCTGGTTTGCATTTGGTTTATATGAGCTCGGAATTGGTTGAGTGTTCCTGCGTTTGGTTTCCCATTTTCCTCTATATGAAATTTTAACATGGTATCAGAGGGAACTGAGGCTTGAGCAGTGGATCAACCGGCAGTTTGCTTTTGTGCTTCTGTGAGTCTAAGTTGAACTAGGGTTAAGTGCAATGGAAGGTGATTTGACAAGAGATCTTGGAATGGAGATTCTTACATGGACTAACTTTGATAAGTGGAAGTCATGTATGGAATGCTATCTTCTTTGTGAGGATCTTTGGGAGGTGGTTTGCAGAGCAAAAAGTCAAGAGGTTACTGTTACTGGCAATGTGGAAGCGGTGAGAGCTTGGAAGAAGACTAACGTGAAAGCAGAGTTTCTTCTCAAGCAGGTTATCTCATCAGAGCTCTTGGACCACATTGGCGGATGTCGGTCAGCTGTAGAGTTGTGGACTTCCCTCGATGGGTTGCTCATAAAGGAGGTAAAGTTGGCGCTGAGGTTGGTCCCTCTACTTCTGATCAACAAGAGAGGAGTGTTTATCCTAGGCGTGATGGGAAGAGGAAGGAAGGACCAAGGTGTTATAGATGCAAGCAGCCTGATCACCTCAGGAAGGAGTGTAAGGTTGTCCTGCACTCAGTGAACGTCGCTCATATTAAGAGTAAGGGAAGGAACTTGGTTGGGACGTCAACAAGTTCGGATGTTGATCGGTTAAAGGCTAGTGATAGTACAGCTATTTGGCATGAAAGACTGATACATGTGGGGATGGACAAGTTGAAAGCAATGGCGGTAAGAAGCCTGGTGAGAGACTTTCCTAGGATGTCATCCTTCGGTGACGGTCAAGCTTGCGCGGGATGTCAACACAAAGAAGCTTATTGCTTTACAGTTGATAAGGCGTAGTCTAGGTGTAAGGCACCATTGGAGTGTGTCCATGGTGATTTGGTGGGGCCGGCCGTCACCGCAAGTCTTGGAGGCAGCAGGTACATGCTGATATTTGTTGATGACTACTCAAGGTATACTTGGGTGTATTTCATGAAGGAGAAGTCGAACGTGTTCCGTTTGTTTGTGGAGTTTAATAAGCTAGTGGAGAACCAACTTGGTATGCGGATCAAAAAGTTGAGAGCGGGCATCGGAGGTGAATTCGGTTCTACCGTGTTCTCTAACTTTTGCAGGAAGCATGGGATCCGAAGGGAGCTTTCTTGTGGACATACTCTATAAAAAAGTAGAGTAGCAGATCGAAAGATCTGTGTTTTGACGGAGACCTGCAAGTGTTGGCTTTAGTGCATAGGCATTCCGAAGGCTTTTTGGGTGGAAGGTATGGCCTGCGCGGCACATGTCATCAATCGGATGCCTCTGAGTCTGATCAACACGAAGACTTTGTATGAGCCGATTTTCAGGGTAAAGCCCAGCGTAAAGCACCTTCGGGTGTTTGTATCTACCTACTATGTACATTCTCCAGGTGCTCTCAAAACGAAGCTAGTCTTCGTTGGGTATGATGAGTAGAAGAGGAGATGGAGGTGCATGGATCCTGCGACTAAGAAGTTCATCGTGTCAAGAGACGTTGTCTTCGATGAACTGACGTCATATTGGGGTAGCTTATATGTGGAGCAAGAAGTGAGCAGGTCAGATGGTGGGCAGAAGGAGGAGGCTACTGCCAAGGTTCAGATGGAGCTACCTGTATCACCAGGAGCTCCAGGTTGTTCTAGCTCTGGGGCAGAGGTGTCTTGGTCAGGAAGCAAGGGGAGCGATGCTCTAGGTGCTTCTGGCTCGAAGATGGTGTCTTCTGGTTCAGGAAGCAGGAGGAGCGTTGCTCCAGGTGCTTCTTGTTCAGGTAGTAAGGGGGCGATGTTCCAGGAGGTTCTTGGTTTAAGAGAAGAGGCTTCTGGTTCAGAAAGCAGGGGAAGCGTAGATCTAGGTGCTTCTGGTTGCAGTGCGGTGGCGTCTTGTTCAGAAAGAAAGGGGAGCATTGTTCCGAGTTTGCCAGGGAACGGAGCTGGTCTAGAAGGAGCAGCGGAGGTGGTTAGCCGTGATTAGGATCTTTGGAGATCGAAGAGGATCACCCACCCACCAGCTCGATATAGCGGAGGAAATGCGGTGAGCTTGGTCTCATGTTTTCTTGCAGGACCTCAGATCGAGCAAGTATCTTCTAGCTGTGATGACATCTCTGGAGTAAAGGAGGTGGATGACACCAAGGCTGAGGAGGTTACTACCCTCTGAGGAGACGAGGTTTGGGACCTTGTGTCCAAGGTCGTTGGTGATACTCTTGTGACGTATAAGTGGAGGTCAAAGCTGAAAATTAAGATAGAGGGAAGCATGGCTCCTTTTGAGAGATGCTGGAAGGTTCCCTTATGGTCCAGGATATGCGGGGCGGGGACTATATCTCTGACATCTTTTTGAAGGCGCTATCGGAGGGACCAGGTGCAAGGCTATGGGAACTGCTGGGGTTGCTTGCCACTTCTCACTTCAAAGGGGAGTGTTGAAAATAGTGAAGTGAAAGTGGGGGATTGGGCAACCTAGACGGACTGTCCGTGCGGTCTACGCGAACAGGACTGGCGGTTAGCCACGTAGGCAGAGCTGTTGCAGATAGCTTGTTCCTTGACGTCCTTGGCGCTCTGTTCTCACGGTCTATGTAGATAGAGGGGGCGGCCAGCCAGGCTAGCTTATGCTAAGTAGGTAGTTGGTTCCTAGAAGGTAACCAGGTGGATAACTTCTCTATCCGCAGAGTCTGGCAAGAAGCGGACTAGAAAGGAGCTCGGTAGACCGGCATGGCAGATGCCTTGGTCTAGCTCTTGTGGTGCGGATGGTGGAAGCTGCAGGGATTGTCAGTTAGAGCAGATATGTGTTGGAGGCCGTCGGGATTAGCGGGCTGTTTTAAGTGTTTGCCAGTAAGCGCAGAATGTCCCTTGTGGCCGGTGGTGTGGACTTAGTTAGGACAGAACCAAGTCCATGGTTGGCTCAGACCAGGGAGATCACACAGTTTTGCGCGGACTGCTTCTCAGTCTGCCAAGCTCGGCAGCAGATCCTTGTACCTTGGTTGCGAGCTTGGTGAGTGCGGACTGAAGATGTGTCCGCAAGGCATGCAGACTGGTGCAGTGTCCGCCAAGTTTGGCAGTTGGCTGTTGTGCCTTGGTTGCAAACTTGGGTGTGTGGAATGATGTTGTGTGCGCAGGGCGTGCGGACTAGAGCGGAGTCCGCTGATATGCTGACAGGTTGTTGCTGTAGAGGTCTGCTGGTGGAAGCTTGTTCTGGCTTGGCCTTTGGCAACAAGGTGGATAGAGGTTTCTCTCCGTCCTTGGTGATGCTACTCGATAGACTGGCTATCCTGCACAGGTCATGGCGGACTGGCTGTGTATCCACGGCTTGCCGATACACTTGGTGCTCGCCGCGAGATGGGGGCGGTTATCCTATCGGCTAGGGCGGTTACCACTGTAAAACCCCTCCCCTTACCAAGGAGGCTCCCGGTCTTATGCCCAGAACTGACGCCTTACGGTGACACTAACTCACGGGTTAGTCTACACCACAAGACGCCGATCCTGCCGGCTAGTACGATCATAAACCTGTTCGGCCAATTGAGAAATAGTAGTAAAAGCAGTGTGTAAAAACCACAACTAGTCCACAATCACAGTACATATCATATAGATGAATGAAAGTACAACAAGTCCAAATGAGTACAAAAAAAAGTAAAAAAGGGCTTATGCCTAGTACATCATAATCAAATCTCTCCTCACAAAACATATAATAGCGGAAACTAATCTATCATCAGAAAACTCATCCCACCTGAGGACGTATTGTAGTAGTAAGTGGTGGCGGTAGTATCTACTCCTCATGTCCTGCCCCCTCGTCCTGCTGGTCGTGCTGGTGCTCCATCTCCTCGAGCTCCTAAAATGATTTGGTCACCGACCATTAGTCAAAAAGACTAAGTCATTTCCTCCACACCTCGCCCCCGCAACTCCTAGGTACCGGGCGGGAGGAAGAAGTGGAGGACAACAAAGGGTGTCAAAGTGGAAGCAAGTGACAGTGACACTATAGTACAAGTATCTAAAGAATCAACTACTTCTACTCTAGCAGTTCTATGTATATGGTACAGGTAAAAGAAGTACTGAAAGAGTAAGTGCTGAAACATGTAAAGTACAGGTAAAAGAAGTGTTGAAAGAGTAAGTGCTGAAACATGTAAAGTACATTACAGAAAGGAAATCTAGCTACTGCTACACTACATCACAGAAGTACCCTAACTTATATGAATGCCCATACAAACTTATAAGTTAGGATTTCCAAATTAACTTATCATATAAAAGAGCCCATACTAATTTATATGATAAGGATCCATGGTGCGTATGACCTAATATGAACGAATGATATGCATGTGGTTTATGATTCATATAAGTGCAAAACACGCACACGACTCTGAGATCCCAGACCTTTAGTTCCCACTTTTTGAGAGTCTGCATCACTCTCAGGTACCACCGCTGTGGCTACGGCAGTAGCGGAACGGGCGCTTCTGCTTTCTAGGCGGGTATGCACACTACCAAGCCTAGACCTCTCTCATATGCCTCTTTACACGTCCTAGGTGCACTCTAGAGTATTGTGTACTAATTGCTGACTACCATCAGTCTTGTTAGGTCGGTTGTGTGTCTTCGGGGATTGTCCTACAGACAGCAGTACAAACAAAATACTGGCCCCTCAACCCGGACACCTCACCTAAGTAACCGTACTGCCATCAGTGTGATGATTGGCCTAGTACCGCATGACCTGCCACCATTTTGTTTAGTATGCACATGCAAGGTATTTCAGCTCGAGCCTTCAGCTCGCAGGACCAAACCTTTCCTGAATCCCTCTAACCCTATACGGGTGAGAATGTTCCACAAATCCCTCCAACCCATCAAGGGTGAGAATGTTACCACAAATCCCTCCAACCTTACACGGGTGAGAATGTTATCACAAATCCCTCCAACCCATCAAGGGTGAGAATGTACCATTTTCACTTAGCCTATTAGACTACTCTTGTCTACCAGTTATTGTACTTAGCAACTTAGGGTTAATCTCAGGACTGCCTAGGGTATGCCCAATGAAGGGGTCTCGAGGGCACTAGGAACCAAGATGGGATGACAAGCCCAAAGTTCCCTTTCGCAAGGATATTTATTTTTATTAGTGCCTTCCCTTTTATCCATACTCCTCTCATTATTACTATGGAACGATTCTAATGACTTAAGATATTATCGGTAATCGACGGTCTTCCGCCGGTCTCCGTTTTAGCTACTGTCCTTAGGGTTTGCACTCCACCACTCGTATCCAAGAAGTAACCTACTAGAAACCAACCAGGGTTTATACTCCCAATCTAAATCCATCTCCATAGGTAATCTAATCCCTTGTGGTCTTAGTAATATATGTAAAAGTACTATTCACAACCCATGACCTAATACACCCATATATTCCGACTTCCAATGTCTTGGGTCAAATGCCCCTCTCTATTTATCCTAGGATGGTATGGACTAATATGATGACTATATGAAGTTTCATAATTTTCCAAGTCGTTTAGGTCACTAAATTAAATCTTTTAATTAATTCCCTAGGTCACTTAATATATGAAGTACCATAATTAATAATCCCACTGACCTAAAGAATTTTCCTGGTATGTAATTTAGTAAAATAATAATTTCTACCAAATATTATAATTTTCCTACCAAGCATTCCATCTATTCTTTATTAATAAGAAATCTCTGAAAAAGTCATTTTCCAAAGGAAGTACAGAAAATCCTTTACCCAAAATTCTAAGAAAATTTCAGAGCACAATGATTGATGAAATAATGCTAAGTACAGAGATTCATAAACATATATGGTGTAATGGCCCTACAGAAATTCATTTGAAGTATTTTATCAAAATGACATTATATGGTTGTAAATATTATTGACACATCTAAAAATGTTGAGATAATTGTACAAGGTCATTCATACATAAATACCTCACTATGAATTTTCCCAAAATTTTCTATTGTAAATTTCCATCATTTTTAATTAATTACAATAAAGGGTAAAATTATAATTTCCACATAACATCCTCTTAAATCCATCAAACAGTGCCATAAAATTTTTTCCAGGGTTTAATAATGACACCCTTGGGTTCTTTCCTTAAATTGGGGATTTTATTTCATCAATAGACTTAATTTCAAATTATTATCATTTAATAGCCAAATTTTTCAAAATTCCAAATAATGGGATTTTTGATCCCAAAAATCCCAATATCTCGATGAGGGGTATATTCCATCCCTATTAATGCATTTCCAGAGTTTCATAGACATGCAAGTTGTAAAAATGGGTAAATTCACATTTTGGTGATTTTTGCTAAAAGCACCCCAAGCCTAAGTATATCCAACACATGCAAGTGGGATTATCCAACATGCAGTGGTCCAATGAGGCTAAAAATTTAACCATGGGTATATACTGACCCCGAGGTCATGCCACCAAAATTTGGGGCCATTTAGAGTTATATTTCTCCAAATATTTCATTAATTTACTTTTGTGTATTTTCACAAATACTATAGAAAAAGCTTTCTTAAAAATTCCAATTTTTGACAGGGTTTAAGTCTACTTTATACAAGCACATACACAAAATTTTGGGTAATGTGGACTTTTGGTTTGGCATGGGTATGCATTTGAATTTCTGCCCTAGTTTAGGAGCAGTCTTAGTAGAATGGCCCTACAGGAAGATGTAGTGCTCCAAATTACAACTTTAGGGTGTCATTTTAAAGGTAGGACCTAGGGCTACCTTTTATATGTTTAATATATTTTCTGAATCAGCCTCTAAGAGGCCTACAATTTGCCCGTAAGGTACAAGAATTAATGTGCCAGAAATTAAATAAGCTATAGTTTAACACACATGAAATGGACGGCATCCATTCATCTTCTCCATCAAGCTGACGACTCGGATTGATCCCGCTTGTAGAACCTTGGTCCGATGTTTCCCGGCCATCCAGCCACCTATTGAAAATTGTGAAGTGAATGTGGAAGATTAGGCGACCTGGGTGTTCTATCCGCGCAGCCTGTGCGGTCTTGATAGGCAGATAGGTAGGTCGGCAATAAGGCAGCGATTAGCTAGTGGTCAAGCAACCAGGGCGATCTATCCGTGCGGATTGTGCGGGCAGAATTGGCAGTTTAAGTCAGCGGAGATGGTGGATGTGGCGGCCTTGGCGGGCTGTTCGCGTGGTCTGTGCGAACAGAGGAGGCGGCCAGCCAGACCAGCTTTTTCTCAGTCAGAAGGATGTTCCAAGATGGTAACCGAGCGGATAGCTCCTCTATCCGCGGAGTCCGGCAAGATGCGGACTGGACAGGAGCTCGGCAGACCGGCATGGAAGATGCTTTGGTCTAACTCTTGTAGTGCAGCTGGTGATAGCCGCAGGGTTCGCCGGTTAGAGCGGATTGATGCTGGAGTTCGCCAAGCTTGGCAGACTGGTACCAATATCCGCCAGTAAGTGCGGACTGGCCCTTGTGGCGAGTGGTGTGGACTTGGTTTATTTTGAACAAGTCCATGGTTGGCTCAGTCCGGCGAGATCGCGCAGTGATGTACGGACTGCTTCTCAGTCCGCCAAGGTCGGCAGGTGTTGCCTTGTTGGTTGGCTGCATGCTTGGCGAATATACACTGGAGAAGTGTCTGCCTCGGCGCGTGGACTTGAGCCATGTCCGATGAGTCCGGCAGCAGTTAGCTTGGTGCCTAGCTGTGGACTCGGAGTTATGCGAACCGATGTTGTGTTCGCAAGGCGGGTGGACTGCTTTCATTGTCCATCGAGTTTGGCAGTTGGTTTGGTGCCTTGGCTGCGAACTTTGGGGGAGCGGACTAGGCGGTCTTCGCGGGATGGCGGACGAGCGGTACTATTGCAGAGTCTTGCGGGATGCCGACCAAGACTGGCTTGGCCCTTTGGCGACAAGGCAGACTAGGAAGTCAGTCCGGCCTTGGTGATGCTGAGGTGGGCTGGCTATCGTACAAGGTCACGACGGACTGGGCGGACTGCTTGGTATTCGGCGTGGGATGGTGGCAGTGATCCTATCGGCTAGGGCGGTGACTACACTCCTCATCGTGCCTATAAATAGGACCCCCTCCGTCACGTTAAATATAGCACGAATGAACAGTAAGTTGTTCGCGGGTAGTTGCTGCGGACTGGATATTTGTATCCGCGCGGGTTGATTGGGTTGACCGTGGTTGTGCTGTGCAGGTTGTGCGGATAGTGCGGGATGTAACATCCCATTTCCGGCTAGACCCCCTAGGAGTCAGTTGGTCGTGACGGAACCCCAGGAAGCACATAAAATTGAAATAAAGCGATCAATATTTCGGGTCACGGGTTGGTCACGCCCGTGACCGACCCGTCACGCCCGTGACTTGGGCGTGACTACTTCGACGATCGTCGATCTCCACGAGACGATCGTCGAACGTGCTGTCTGGGCATGTCACGCCCGTGACCAACGTGTCACGCCCGTGACTAAGGGCGTGACCCCATCGACGATCGTCGATCGCCGTGAGACGATCGTCGACCTTGCGGCCCGGGTATGTCACGCCCGTGACATAAGTGTCACGCCCGTGACCTAGGGCGTGACCAGCCTTCGGCGACCGTCGAGCTCAGTTCGACGCCCGTCGACCTTAGGAATTGCCGTTCGGGCCTGTCACGCCCGTGACCTAGGTGTCACGCCCATGACCTAGGGCGTGACCACCATTCGATGACCGTCGATCTCAAATCGGCGATCGTCGGCCCAGTATTAACCACACGGGCCTGTCACGCCCGTGACCCAAGGTGTCACGCCCGTGACCATCCATCGACGATCGTCGATCTCAGTTCGACGATCGGCGAACCCAGAACTGGCTATTCGGGCCTGTCACGCCCGTGACCTATGTGTCACGCCCGTGACATTGGCCGAAACGACGGTTCAGGCCCGAAATTATTCTAACACGCGTGGTAATAAATGCTGGTGTGGGAAGTTACACCAGGAGTAATTTCAGGCCGTTTTCCTTCTGTAATTATATAATAAATGAGGAAGATATGGTCCAATAGGAAGCCGCCAGCTGGACACACCTGTTCAGTTTCCACCGTTTCTTATCCCTTCACTGTAACCGAAGCGTTAAGGGGAGAACCTTCATGGCCATAAAGGCTTTACCCATTCACCTTCCCACTTTCTGACTTATAAAAGCCCAACTAGAACCAGAGGAGAAGGTTACACGCTCATGTAATCGGATCAGATCCGTGTTCTTGCTGTAGGAGAAGTTCAGCAACGCCACCACCGCGCCATGGCACCCCGTCGTTCTTCTCGCCTTCAAACCGCGAACAAGGTCCTCCTCTGCTCCTTCTCTTTCATGGGTAGATCTTAGGATTCTTAGAAAAGAAGTTCGCGCTCAACGGAGCCGGACCCGTCTCACGTTTTCATGAGAAAACCATGAAAATGGTATTTTTGAGTTCGCCGGAAACCGCCACCTCCGGCAGCCAAACCACCGCCGACCGCTAGCCATCGCCTCAACGGAGGTGGTGGTGGTGGTGGCTGGCCAGGGAAGTGACCGAACGGCCGGCGACGGATCACAGAACGCTTACAGGAAAAAGATGATTTTCTGTCTGTTTTCGGGTTCATGAAGAAGATGAACAGTAGAATTAATATTATAATACATAGATTATTATATATTACATAATGGAAAAATGGATTATTTGAATATATTTTGAGGCTGCAAAACGAGGCATTTAGAGGCCGAATTAGGAAAAATGACCAGTCACAAAAGTTGTAGCCCTCTGGGTCTACTTTAATTTAAAATTGATTTTATTCAATTCGGATGAGTGGTTTGACCACATCACTCATTTTGGTGGGATCAAGACCTAGGCTAACCAGAAATTGAAATGGTTGCCCACGGTTCATAACATGTCCAAATGACTTGAAATTTGGGCTGGAGGTCTATAATATGTATGTCGAGAGGCTGTCCAAAAATGAGAATTTTTGGAAAAATTTTGCCTAAAGTTTTTGTAAAATTTTAATAAATATTATAAAATTAATTAGGAGATGAAATTAAGTCCAAACTCCCCCAAATTTTGGGTGGTGGTCCCTGGCATCAATGTTAAGATCTGTACAAAATTTCAATTCAATCGGTCGAGTTTTGAATAGGGAAGTATCAAGTCCTAGTCAGGTCTTGGTGAGGGGTACTTTGGGGAAAAGTACAATTGGGAATGGAGTGGACAAATCTCCTCAAAAGAGGCTGAAGTTGTGGCCACTGATTTGTTAAGTCTATGTCTACCCTCTTGGGTAACATGGTGTGGATTAGGGTGGATTTTACCCTAAGAGATCGGCTCAAACCCAGTGTGTGGTAGTTTGAGGTTTGTGAAGGACATAGGAGCAAAAGCTCTTGTATGCCCTTGAAATTTAGAGGAGAGTGGCATGATATGCTGAAAACTCTCTGGTTGAAATGGTGAAGGCATTGGTGGTAATTAGGTACCTCGGAAGTTGAGATTTAGCTTTAGGATTAATAAGTATTTTAGATATTTTAAGCACTAAATCTAATCCAAAAATTATGAAACTCTAGGGGAGGGAGTTTTAGGATGTTTTAGACTTATGATAATTTTCCTGGAATTTTATGATTGATAATTATTATACTTCATGTGTTAAAGGATTATTTGCCCGACTTGTTGTTTCAATTATTTGGAGGCTTTAAATTAATTATAATCAGTTAAAATTCTGGATTTAGATCTTGACTAGTAAAACATTGATCTCTGGATTTTCATAGAATTTTATGTTGAGTAAATCTAGTACTTTATTCACAGATGATAGGAAGGGCTCTTATGTTTAAAAATTAATTATGGATAAAATACTTGCTGGAAAATTATGAGACTTGGCCAGTGCTAATTTTAGGCCTTTATCTGCATGGCATAAAATATTTATAATTTTTGGAGGAATATTTTCTGCACTTGATTCATAAACAACAGAAGTTAGAGATTATTTCTAAAATAGTTTTCATGTTTTTTTAATGATAGAAAAATTATGTTACTTAGGATTTAACCTATTGAGATAACCTAGTATTTATCATAAATTTGTTGGACATCGTGCATGAGAACTTAGGGTAGTTCATGTTCAAACCGGTAGCCCTTGGGATTTTCGAGGAATTTAATTAAGGGCCAAATAAATTAGAAAAATTCCCATTTTCTGGACTTAGGTCATTTATATCATGGTAAGTCTCCAGTAAATAATTTAGGGCATTTGGGTGAGTAATGGATCATTGCATAACCGGTTCGACATGTAGCCTAGGTCGGTCTGCATATAGCAATTTGTGAAATTGAAATAAGACATGATCTGAGGAAGACATTGGAGTTAAATAATTCATTTTGTTTAGGTGGGCAATAATGGAGGGAATCGCAATAGGAAGATAAAAAGAGTAGCGAGAAGTGGTGATAGCTAGAGTTAGGAGGTCTTCGGGTTCTGCGAAAGATCGTCTTTCCCGAAGAGAGGAAGGTTAAAAATCACCCTAGGATAGTCTATCGTAATATGAGAAGGAAACCGGGCTAAGGGGAGATAAACCAATAATATTAAGTGCCTTGCGAAAGGGAACTTCGGGCCGTAATGCCGCCATCTTGGTTCCTAGTGCCCCTTGAGAGCCCTTCACGGGGAATACTGGGGGCAGTCCTGGGCTAACGTAAACTGTAATAACAAACCGACAAGAGTAACTTAGTAACTAGGGCTGCACCTTTCACAATCACGGTTGGCACAGGGAGTTTGTTGGGAGCTTCGGCTCGGTTGGTTTGGAGACGGACGTGTTGGTCCGGGGAGCTTCGGCTCGGTTGGTTTGGAGACGGACGTTTTGGTCCGGGGAGCTTCGGCTCGTTTTGGTGTGTTTTCGTATAAACTTGCATGTGCATAAGATAGGAAAAGCTAAGGTGGTGGGTCTTACGATATCGGGGAGTTCGATTGCACCGACACCGATATCGTTGACTCGGCGAGGTGGTTAGCACTTCGCCAATAGAAGTCCGGTGCGCCAGCCGGCAAGAGTACGCAGGCGTCCGCTTAGTGCACCAAGCGTTGAGGCGTACGATAGGTCAGACCAGTGGTGCTTTTACTGGTTTTGAGGTGGGCGAGGCCCAACCCACCGCTTCCGTCCGCCACTACGGAGGTATCCTGGGAGGTAACGGCTCCGAAAGGGGGAACTAAAGGTCTGTGTGCACAGAGTCGGGTGTGTGAGTTGCACTTGCATGTTTCATCATACCCACTAGCATGTCATAGCATAATCGTTTCATTAAACCCTGACACCTAAAGTATAAGTGGTATGGGACGCTTATACATTAGGACCTGCAAAATGACCCCTTGGTCTATAAGCTTGTGTGGGCAAGTTTATAAATCAAAGGTTAATTTCAATATATAACAACCATTGCTGTTTGATAACCGACACCCCAAGGTATAAGTGGTATGGGACACTTATACGATGGGAGCCTTGCTAAAGATCCCTTTTGCTTATGTGTTCTCGCATAAGTGAAGGTTAAATTCATATAATTGCTTTTCTTACTGCTAGACCTATTATAACATTCATATTAACTGCTCACCGAATACAACTTGCTAGATTAAGTCCACTGTCACCTGTTTACTTTTATTCTCCACAAATATGTCCTCCCCTTTCTTCCTCTCCGCTCGGTACCTAGGAGCCATGGGGAAAGGGGTGGGGGATGATAGGGCTTAGTCTTTATGACTAACGGTTTTCGAACCGCATCATTTAGGGGATCGTGGAGCCCAGCATGGAGGAGCAGCCCCAGAGATCGGTGCGCCTGGAGATGGGGCAGTCTAGCTCCGGAGTTCATACAGCCGGGATCGTGAGTCTCGACTCTGAGTAGATTCTGTTTTCGCTTCCGCATGAGAGATTTTGTAGTGAGGACTTGATGTACCGGGCATGAGCCCTTTTATTTTTAGTATCATCGTACTCTGATGTTTTCTGTGGACACTCCCTTCGTGGAGATTTTATTATATATATATGTGATTTATTTATTGTGGACTGCATTATTCTTACTTCAATTTTTGTGCTACTTATTGTGATCGAAAAGGCCGGCAGAATCGGCGCGTTGTAGTGACGACCTTCCCGGGTGCGAAGGTGTCACCGCAAAGCGGCGGTTCTGGACATAAGACCCCGGTGGTTGAAAAAGAAAAGAAAAAAAAGGGGGTCTTACAAGTGGTATCAGAGGGAAACATCGATCAGAATGAAGTAGCAGTCCACATACCCAGGGTCACCCCCGCTCGAGTTTAGTTTGGGGACAAACTAAGCAGCGGAAGCAGTGGTGTGCCCATATGGGGATCACATATAAATTGTCCACCTTTATGTAATATTGGAACGTTTTCTCAGCGTGTGTTTTGTTACGCAGCCTCCAGCACGGACTACGCCACAAGGTGGAGTTCAACAGGCTCAGGATGTTGCGCCACCCCCACCGGCCCCCACTCCTTTCCTTCAGTCAGACATGGGACATACCCTGACTGCCATCCTGGAGGCCTTCGGGGCCCAGTAGATTCCGGCCCCGCAGCCAAATCCGGGGGCCAACTGGCTCAGCATCTTCCGGGGTCTTTCTCCCCCGTCCTATTTGGGGACAGAGTTGGCTGTTCGGACGGAAGAGTGGCTAGATATCATGTACGAGATGCTGACCGGGATACGATGTCCCTTGGAGGAGAGGGTGGCTCTGGTTGTCTCCTGCCTGAGTCCTATGCAAAGAGGTGGTGGAAGACGCTGTTGGACACGACATTTGCCGACAGGGAGGTTGCAGAGGTTACCTGGGAGGAGTTCAGGGCCGCTCTGCTGGAGCATTTTGTTCCGCAGTCGGCTAGGGATGATTTGGAGGAGCGGTTCTTACAGTTGAAGCAGGGTACCCGGACCGTGGTGGAGTACCATCGAGAGTTTGATCATCTGGCTCGATACACAGATTCCTACCAGCTGGACGAGGCAGGGTATATCAGGAGGTTCTATAAGGGTCTGCGGGAGGACTTAAGGGAGGCTCTGTTGTTTGTATCTGACGGGCCCATCTCCCGGATTTTGGAGATGGCCAAAAGGATTGAGGCAGATTGGCACGCCACCCGGGGCCGGAAACGGCCAGCAGAGGATCAGGGACGGAGAGGTAGAAATGACCAGCGGCGAGGTGCTGTACCAGAGGGGAGGAGGACGGAGGACCAGCCTCGTCAGGACGTGAGGCAGGAGCCGAGGGAACAGGTGGTATTAGCCCCTCCCCCTCTTCGGATGCAGGAGATGCCGAGACCCGGGGGAATGGCGTATCCCCCACCAGAGTGTTTTCTTTGTCATCAGATTGGGCACATTCGGAGGAACTGCCCCATGAGGGGGGCACCACCTCCAGCACATCAGGGCGGCCCACCAGCTCAGTATTATGGAGGCCGAGGACGCGGCCGCGGTCGAGGATACCAGGGGGAAGATCGTAGACAAGGAAGAGAGCAGGTATATGCTTTGGACCTTGCGCAGCCTCGGAATCCGGAGCAGGTCATCGCAGGTACGCTGCTATGCTCTTTCATTTTCATAGAATTTCCCTTTAAGTTGTCAAAACTTTGAACCGCACTAGATAGATTAACAAAGAAAGAAAATTCTTTATAGGACCCTAAGATATTTAATCACCCCAGGTATAGTCTTCATCAGCGGCAAGCCTGCCCGCACACTTTTTGATACTGGAGCTACTCACTCCTTTGTGTCGGAGACGTTCGTAGAAGGACTAGAAAGTGTGGAGCGGTTCACAGGCTCGAGGATGAGGGTGCGACTACTGGATGGATCTGAGCTCCTTACCACGGATCACTGCAATATGGAGGCAGAAATTGGTGGAAAGGCATTCGAGGCTCCAGCGACGATTTTGAAGCTGACAGACTACGACCTGATCCTGGGCATGGTATGGCTGCACTGGAACCATGCCCAGATTGACTGCCAGGCTAAGAGGATCACCGTGAGACACGGGGACTCTTTCATTACCATCGAAGGTATAAGACCTGTCTCTCGTATACTCTTATCTTCGGTACAGGCCGTTAAGGCCCATCTGCAGGGAGAGGAGGTCTATCAGATTCTATTTGAGATGACGGAAGTTAAGGAGTCGGTGACAGACATCCCGGTGGTGCGAGATTTCGCTGACATCTTTCCAGAGAAACTGCCAGGACTACCTCCACACCGAGAGCAGGACTTTCGGATACAGCTTGTGCCGGGGGCCAAGCCGGCGTCTAGGGCCCCTTATCGAATGGCCCCAAAGGAGTTGGCAGAGTTTCGGACTCAGTTGCAGGAATTGGTTGAGGCAGGATTTGTTAGACCGAGTTCCTCGCTATGGGGAGCACCGGTCCTATTCGTGAAGAAGAAGGATGGGACACTCCGCCTGTGCATCGATTATCGAGTACTAAACAGGCTGACTGTCCGGAATACCTATCCGCTCCCACGGATAGACGAATTGTTTGACCAACTGGAGGGAGCCCATTATTTCTCGAAGCTGGACTTGAGGTCAGGATATTACCAGCTACGGATCCAGGAGGAGGATATCCCGAAGACGGCCTTCAGTAGCAGATATGGCCTGTATGAGTTCACCGTGATGCCCTTCGGGCTCACGAATGCTCCGTCGGCATTCATGAGTCTCATGAATCGGGTTTTCGAGGCCTACTTGGATGTGTTCGTCATAGTCTTCATAGACGACATCCTGATCTACTCTAGGACGGAGGAGGAGCACACTCGGCATCTGGCACTGACTTTGGAGAGGTTGCGGGAGCATCACCTTTATGCCAAATTCAGCAAGTGTCAGTTTTGGTTGAAGGAAGTGGCTTTTCTGGGCCACATTATCAGCGGAGCCGGGTTGGCAGTGGATCCGGCAAAGATTCGGGCAGTTCGAGATTGGCCGCAGTTGAAGACAGCCACCGATGTACGCAGTTTCTTGGGACTTGCCGGTTACTACCGGAAGTTCGTGGAGGGGTTCTCTCAGATTGCCCTCCCCCTCACATCGTTGACGAAGAAGGAGGCACCTTTCGTTTAGACCCCGCGGTGCCAGACGGCCTTCCAGGAGCTGAAGGACCGACTCATCTCAGCCCCTATTCTGGCCCTTCCATCTGGAAAGGAAGGATTCCAGGTGTATACCGACGCATCATACCAAGGGATGGGAGCGGTGCTGATGCAGAACGGACACGTCATAGCATATGCCTCCCGCCAACTGAAGACCCATGAGAAGAACTACCCAGTGCACGACCTTGAGATGGGAGCGGTCGTTTTTGCTCTGAAGGTCTGGCGCCATTATCTTTATGGAGTCCACTGCGATATCTTCTCTGATCACAAGAACTTGAAATACGTGGACACGCAGAAGGAGCTGAATATCAGGCAGAGGCGCTGGGTGGAGTTCTTAGCAGATTACCAGTATGAGATGCATTACCATCCAGGGAAGGCAAACGTGGTGGCCGACACATTGAGTCGGAGAGCGGCCACTTCCGAAGATGGGCCCCAAGTTATGTCCATGGAGCTAGTCCGGTCATTCAGAGATATGCAGATATCCCTAGTGTCCGAGGATGATCCAGAGCTATATAGGGAGTATCTGACGTCGATGGTGGCCATAGACGATATCCGGGATCGCATTCGGGACGGACAGAGGACAGATGCGTGGGCGGAGCCGATGTTCCGAGCTTTGGAGGAAGGTTTGACAGGAGATTATTCCCTGAGAGATGGTTTGCTCCACTTCAGAGGCAGAGTATATATACCCGCAGGAGGCCAGATCCGAGAGGATATTATGATGGAGGCGCATTGCAGCCGGTACGCGGTACACCCGGGGATCACAAAGATGACCGCTGATCTGAAGAAGATGATGTTTTGGCCGGGCATGAAGAAGGACATTACGTACTTCGTGACCCATTGCGAAGCATGTCAGTTGGTGAAGGCGGAGTGCAGGAACCCCGCAGGACTGTTGCAGCCACTCCCGGTGCCGGAGTGGAAGTTTGACGATATAGCGATGGATTTTATACATGGTCTTCCCCGGTCTCGGACAGGGAACGACTCGATTTGGGTGATTGTCGATCGGTTGACGAAGGTGGCCTGCTTTGTACCGATCAGGAAGGATGACTCGGTGGGAGTGCTGGTACGAAAGTTTGTGGAGCAGTATGTCCGATATCATGGCGTGCCCCGGACGATAGTGTCGGACCGCGATGGACGGTTTACATCCAGGGAGTGGCGGTCAGTGCAGGCATAATTGGGCGCCCGGTTGACTTTTAGCACGGCCTTCCACCCTCAGACGGACGGGCAGACCGAGCGCACCAACCGGACCTTGGAGGACTTACTACGATTGTGTATATTGGACCGAGGGGAGCCGTGGGAGAAGATGTTACCGTTGGTCGAGTTCTCCTATAATAATAGCTACCAGTCCAGCATCAGGATGGCACCTTATGAAGCCTTGTATGGAAGAAAATGTAGAACCCCGCTTTCTTGGGTTCAGGACGAGGATCCGAAGGTGTTGGGATCGGATTTTGTTGAAGACACCGAGGCTCAGGTGAGACTGATCAGAGATAGGATGTTGGAGGCGCAGAGCAGACAGGCAAAATACTATGACGCCCGACATCGTCAGGTGGAGTTTCGGGTAGGGGATCGAGTGTTCTTGAAGATTCGGCCCATGCACGGAGTCTCACGGGTGCGCGGTCGGAGGAAGAAACTCAGCCCTAGGTATATGGGCCCTTACCGGATCCTGGAGCGGATCGGACCCCTAGCCTACAGGCTAGAGTTGCTACCAGAGCTGGCAGCTCTACACGACGTCTTCCACATCTCTTCGCTGAGAAGGGCTCTACTACGCCCGGAGCAGCGGATTTTGACCACCGATGGGCCGGTAGCTTCAGACCGATCTGTTCACTTGGAGCCGGTTCGGATCGACGACAAAGGAGTGCGGATCTTGCGCCGCAAGAAGATCCCCTTAGTCAAGGTTCTGTGGAGAAACCACGGTCAGGAGGATCACACCTGGGAACCGCAGGATCTGATGAGGCAAAGATAACCGGAGTTGTTCAGTCAGGTACATATCACCACCTCTCGGTATACTATAGATTGCCTTCTTGTTTTGGACAGTTAAGACTAGATAAGTAAAATTCAAGACCTAGGCATGCGCACTTAATCGGAAAGGTAGGGGCTAATCTTTGTTTATTGGGGAGATTGTCTTCGTTGATCGAACGAATAGTCGCCCGAACCCAATAGAAAGATCGAATGGGATGTTACAAGTTTAATTTATTCCGATAGAAATCCCCGTAGGCTCAACCTCAATTTCGGGGACGAAATTTTTGTTTTGTTTATTGGGATTTGTAACATCCCATTTCCGGCTAGACCCCCTAGGAGTCAATTGGTCGTGACGGAACCCCAGGAAGCACATAAAATTGAAATAAAGCGATCAATATTTCGGGTCACGGGTTGGTCACGCCCGTGACCGACCCGTCACGCCCGTGACTTGGGCGTGACTACTTCGACGATCGTCGATCTCCACGAGACGATCGTCGAACGTGCTGTCTGGGCATGTCACGCCCGTGACCAACGTGTCACGCCCGTGACTAAGGGTGTGACCCCATCGACGATCGTCGATCGCCGTGAGACGATCGTCGACCATGCGGCCCGGGTATGTCACGCCCGTGACATAAGTGTCACGCCCGTGACCTAGGGCGTGACCAGCCTTCGGCGACCGTCGAGCTCAGTTCGACGCCCGTCGACCTTAGGAATTGCCGTTCGGGCCTGTCACGCCCGTGACCTAGGTGTCACGCCCGTGACCTAGGGCGTGACCACCATTCGATGACCGTCGATCTCAAATCGGCGATCGTCGGCCCAGTATTAACCACACGGGCCTGTCACGCCCGTGACCCAAGGTGTCACGCCCGTGACCATCCATCGACGATCGTCGATCTCAGTTCGACGATCGGCGAACCCAAAACTGGCTATTCGGGCCTGTCACGCCCGTGACCTATGTGTCACGCCCGTGACATTGGCCGAAACGACGGTTCAGGCCCGAAATTATTCTAACACGCGTGGTAATAAATGCTGGTGTGGGAAGTTACACCAGGAGTAATTTCAGGCCGTTTTCCTTCTGTAATTATATAATAAATGAGGAAGATATGGTCCAATAGGAAGCCGCCAGCTGGACACACCTGTTCAGTTTCCACCGTTTCTTATCCCTTCACTGTAACCGAAGCGTTAAGGGGAGAACCTTCATGGCCATAAAGGCTTTACCCATTCACCTTCCCACTTTCTGACTTATAAAAGCCCACCTAGAACCAGAGGAGAAGGTTACACGCTCAAGTAATCGGATCAGATCCTTGTTCTTGCTGTAGGAGAAGTTTAGCAACGCCACCACCGCGCCATGGCGCCCCGTCGTTCTTCTCGCCTTCAAACCGCGAACAAGGTCCTCCTCTGCTCCTTCTCTTTCATGGGTAGATCTTAGGATTCTTAGAAAAGAAGTTCGCGCTCAACGGAGCCGGACCCGTCTCACGTTTTCATGGGAAAACCATGAAAATGGTATTTTTGAGTTCGCCGGAAACCGCCACCTCCGGCGGCCAAACCACCGCCGACCGCTAGCCATCGCCTCAACGGAGGTGGTGGTGGTGGTGGCTGGCCAGGGAAGTGACCGAACGGCCGGCGACGAATCACGGAACGCTTACAGGAAAAAGATGATTTTCTGTCTGTTTTCGGGTTCATGAAGAAGATGAACAGTAGAATTAATATTATAATACATAGATTATTATATATTACATAATGGAAAAATGGATTATTTGAATATATTTTGAGGCTGCAAAACGAGGCATTTAGAGGCCGAATTAGGAAAAATGACCAGTCACAAAAGTTGTAGCCCTCTGGGTCTACTTTAATTTAAAATTGATTTTATTCAATTCGGGTGAGTGGTTTGACCACAGCACTCATTTTGGTGGGATCAAGACCTAGGCTAACCAGAAATTGAAATGGTTGCCCACGGTTCATAACATGTCCAAATGACTTGAAATTTGGGCTGGAGGTCTATAATATGTATGTCGAGAGGTTGTCCAAAAATGAGAATTTTTGGAGAACTTTTGCCTAAAGTTTTTGTAAAATTTTAATAAACATTATAAAATTAATTAGGAGATGAAATTAAGTCCAAACTCCCCCAAATTTTGGGTGGTGGTCCCTGGCATCAATGTTAAGATCTGTACAAAATTTCAATTCAATCGGTCGAGTTTTGAATAGGGAAGTATCAAGTCCTAGTCAGGTCTTGGTGAGGGGTACTTTGGGGAAAAGTACAATTGGGAATGGAGTGGACAAATCTCCTCAAAAGAGGCTGAAGTTGTGGCCACTGATTTGTTAAGTCTATGTCTACCCTCTTGGGTAACATGGTGTGGATTAGGGTGGATTTTACCCTAAGAGATCGGCTCAAACCCAGTGTGTGATAGTTTGAGGTTTGTGAAGGACATAGGAGCAAAAGCTCTTGTATGCCCTTGAAATTTGGAGGAGAGTGGCATGATATGCTGAAAACTCTCTGGTTGAAATGGTGAAGGCATTGGAGGTAATTAGGTACCTCGGAAGTTGAGATTTAGCTTTAGGATTAATATGTATTTTAGATATTTTAAGCACTAAATCTAATCCAAAAATTATGAAACTCGGGGGGAGGGAGTTTTAGGATGTTTTAGACTTATGATAATTTTCCTGGAATTTTATGATTGATAATTATTATACTTCATGTGTTAAAGGATTATTTGCCCGACTTGTTGTTTCAATTATTTGGAGGCTTTAAATTAATTATAATCAGTTAAAATTCTGGATTTAGATCTTGACTAGTAGAACATTGATCTCTGGATTTTCATAGAATTTTATGTTGAGTAAATCTAGTACTTTATTCACAGATGGTAGGAAGGGCTCTTATGTTTAAAAATTAATTATGGATAAAATACTTGCTGGAAAATTATGAGACTTGGCCAGTGCTAATTTTAGGCCTTTATCTGCATGAAATAAATATTTATAATTTTTGGAGGAATATTTTCAGCACTTGATTCATAAATAATAGAAGTTAGAGATTATTTCTAAAATAGTTTTCATGTTCTTTTAATGATAGAAACATTATGTTACTTAGGATTTAACCTATTGAGATAACCTAGTATTTATCATAAATTTGCTGGACATCGTGCATGAGAACTTAGGGTAGTTCATGTTCAAACCGGTAGCCCTTGGGATTTTCGAGGAATTTAATTAAGGGCCAAATAAATTAGAAAAATTCCCATTTTCTGGACTTAGGTCATTTATATCATGGTAAGTCTCCAGTAAATAATTTAGGGCATTTGGGTGAGTAATGGATCGTTGCATAACCGGTTCGACATGTAGCCTAGGTCGGTCTGCATATAGCAATTTGTGAAATTGAAATAAGACATGATCTGAGGAAGACATTGGAGTTAAATAATTCATTTTGTTTAGGTGGGCAATAATGGAGGGAATCGCAATAGGAAGATAAAAAGAGTAGCGAGAAGTGGTGATAGCTAGAGTTAGGAGGTCTTCGGGTTCTGCGAAAGATCGCCTTTCCCGAAGAGAGGAAGGTTAAAAATCACCCTAGGATAGTCTATCGTAATATGAGAAGGAAATCGGGCTAAGGGGAGATAAACTAATAATATTAAGTGCCTTGCGAAAGGGAACTTCGGGCCGTAATGCCGCCGTCTTGGTTCCTAGTGCCCCTTGAGAGCCCTTCACGGGGAATACCGGGGGCAGTCCTGGGCTAACGTAAACTGTAATAACAAACCGACAAGAGTAACTTAGTAACTAGGGCTGCACCTTTCACAATCACGGTTGGCACAGGGAGTTTGTTGGGAGCTTCGGCTCGGTTGGTTTGGAGACGGACGTGTTGGTCCGGGGAGCTTCGGCTCGGTTGGTTTGGAGACGGATGTTTTGGTCCGGGGAGCTTCGGCTCGTTTTGGTGTGTTTTCGTATAAACTTGCATGTGCATAAGATAGGAAAAGCTAAGGTGGTGGGTCTTACGATATCAGGGAGTTCGATTGCACCGACACCGATATCGTTGACTCGGCGAGGTGGTTAGCACTTCGCCAACAGAAGTCCGGTGCGCCAGCCGGCAAGAGTACGCAGGCGTCCGCTTAGTGCACCAAGCGTTGAGGCGTACGATAGGTCAGACCAGTGGTGCTTTTACTGGTTTTGAGGTGGGCGAGGCCCCACCCACCGCTTCCGTCCGCCACTACGGAGGTATCCTGGGAGGTAACGGCTCCGAAAGGGGGAACTAAAGGTCTGTGTGCACAGAGTCGGGTGTGTGAGTTGCACTTGCATGTTTCATCATACCCACTAGCATGTCATAGCATAATCGTTTCATTAAACCCTGACACCTAAAGTATAAGTGGTATGGGACGCTTATACATTAGGACCTGCAAAATGACCCCTTGGTCTATAAGCTTGTGTGGGCAAGTTTATAAATCAAAGGTTAATTTCAATATATAACAACCATTGCTGTTTGATAACCGACACCCCAAGGTATAAGTGGTATGGGACACTTATACGATGGGAGCCTTGCTAAAGATCCCTTTTGCTTATGTGTTCTCGCATAAGTGAAGGTTAAATTCATATAATTGCTTTTCTTACTGCTAGACCTATTATAACATTCATATTAACTGCTCACCGAATACAACTTGCTAGATTAAGTCCACTGTCACCTGTTTACTTTTATTCTCCACAAATATGTCCTCCCCTTTCTTCCTCTCCGCTCGGTACCTAGGAGCCATGGGGAAAGGGGTGGGGGATGATAGGGCTTAGTCTTTATGACTAATGGTTTTCGAACCGCATCATTTAGGGGATCGTGGAGCCCAGCATGGAGGAGCAGCCCCAGAGATCGGTGCGCCTGGAGATGGGGCAGTCTAGCTCCGGAGTTCATACAGCCGGGACCGTGAGTCTCGACTCTGAGTAGATTCTGTTTTCGCTTCCGCATGAGAGATTTTGTAGTGAGGACTTGATGTACCGGGCATGAGCCCTTTTATTTTTAGTATCATCGTACTCTGATGTTTTCTGTGGACACTCCCTTCGTGGAGATTTTATTATATATATATGTGATTTATTTATTGTGGACTGCATTATTCTTACTTCAATTATTGTGCTACTTATTGTGATCGAAAAGGCCGGCAGAATCGGCGCGTTGTAGTGACGACCTTCCCGGGTGCGAAGGTGTCACCGCAAAGCGGCGGTTCTGGGCATAAGACCCCGGTGGTTGAAAAAGAAAAGAAAAAAAAAGGGGTTGCCCTGTTGGTTGGCTGCATGCTTGGCGAATATACACTGGAGAAGTGTCTGCCTCGGCGCGTGGACTTGAGCCATGTCCGATGAGTCCGGCAGCAGTTAGCTTGGTGCCTAGCTGTGGACTCGGAGTTATGCGAACCGATGTTGTGTTCGCAAGGCGGGTGGACTGCTTTCATTATCCGTCGAGTTTGGCAGTTGGTTTGGTGCCTTGGCTGCGAACTTTGGGGGAGCGAACTAGGCGGTCTTCGCGGGATGGCGGACAAGCGGTGCTATTGCAGAGTCTTGCGGGATGCCGACTAAGACTGGCTTGGCCCTTTGGCGACAAGGCAGACTAGGAAGTCAGTCCGGCCTTGGTGATGCTGAGGTGGGCTGGCTATCGTACAAGGTCACGACGGACTAGGCGGACTGCTTGGTATTCGGCGTGGGATGGTGGCAGTGATCCTATCAGCTAGGGCGGTGACTACACTCCTCATCGTGCCTATAAATAGGACCCCCTCCGTCACGTTAAATATAGCACGAATGAACAGTAAGTTGTTCGCGGGTAGTTGCTGCGGACTGGATATTTGTATCCGCGCGGGTTGATTGGGTTGACCGTGGTTGTGCTGTGCAGGTTGTGCGGATAGTGCGGGATAGCCAGGACTTGGTTGGTGCGGACTCTGCAGTTAAGCAACAGGCGGTGAGAAGTAGGTCACGGATAGCGATCAGACGGTTTTCTCTTTGGCAACTAGTTTCCCGGTTCAATAAGTTGTCCGCCTCTGACAGCCTATTCAGTTCGGCAGCAGCAGATCGCGCGGTCAGGTGGCAAGGTGGCTTGCTAATCGGTGAGTAGAGCTTGCATTGGAATAACGGTCTGTTCGCTCAGCTAGCTCACGGATTGGCAGACTACGCGGTCTGTGCGGACTCCGTAGTGAAGTAGTGGAATCGGCGGTTACTCCTTGAGTCCACGCGGTTAGTTTTGCCTTGTTGTTTTTGTTCTGCTTGGTACATTGGTGAAATCATGTCTCGCCATGTATGTCTCGTCTTAAAAGAAGATTGTTGTGATCAATAAAGATTCTTGTTACTGCATGTGTCTCTGGTTGTGTTTAGCATTCTAAGTTGAGATAACCCCTGCTCATTCCAAGATTCGAAAAATTCAACATGGTATCAGAGGAGGTTGGAGTGGATAAGCAGTGATCAACTAGAAGTTGTTATTGCTCTTGTGAAGAGGAAACTAGTGTTGGACCATGGAAGCAAGAACTAGCAAGAGATCTTGGTATTGATCTCCTATCTCAGACGAACTTCAAGAAGTGGATATCTGTTGTAGAGAGCTTTCTTCTAGGTGAGGACCTCTGGGAGGTGGTTTGCGGAACAGAATGGCAAAGGGTAACTACTGTCACTGGCAATGCTGAAGAGATGAGAGCTTGGGAGGAGAGAAATGCAAAAGCGGAAGAAATCCTCAAGCAGTTGATCTCATCGGAGCTCTTGGACTACATCGACGGATGTCGGTCAGCTGTGGAGATGTTGACTTCTCTTATTGGGTTGTTCAATAAGGAAGGGAAGGTGGCTGCAGAGATTGATCCTTTTACTTTAGATCAGCAAAAGAGGAGCATTACTCCTAGGCGTGATTCAAAGAGGAAGGAAGGATTAAGGTGCTATAAGTGCAAGCAGCTAGGCCACATCATAAAGGAGTGTAGGGTTATCCTTCACTCCGCAAACGTTGCTCATTCTGGGAGTAAGGAGAAGAACTTGGTTGAGACGTCAACAAGTTCTGATCGGATAAAGGCCATTGATAGTGCATCTATCTGGCATTAAAGACTTGGGCATATGGGGATAGACAAGCTGAAAGTAATGGCGGTGAGAAGTCTTGTAGGAGGCTTGCCTAACTTGTTATCCTTCGGGGATGATCGTGGTTTCACGGGATGTTAACTTGGAGGAGCTGGTCTCTTCAAGGTTGATAAGGCACAGACAAGGTGCAAGAGGCCATTGGAGATTATCCATGGGTGATTGCTAGGGCCGACTTTCACTGCCAGTCTTGGAGGAACAAAGTATATGTTGTTATTTGTTGATGACTATACAAGGTATACTTAGGTATACTTCATGAAGGAGAAGTCGAACATGTTTTGCTTGTATGTGGAGTTCAAGAAGATTGTGGAGGGTCAGCTTGGATTGCGGATCAAGAAGTTGAGAGCAGGAATCAGAGGTGATTTTGGTTCTGCTGAGTTCCTTAACTTCTACAGGAAGCATAACATCCGGAGGGAGCTATCTTGTGGATATACTCCGCAACAAGGTTGTATTGAAGATCAGATGATCCGTTTGTTGACGGAGACCTGCAAGTGTTGGCTTCAATGAAAAGGTGTTCCTAAGGCTTTTTGGGCAGAAGGGATGGCCTGCGTTGTACATGTCATCAATCGGTTGCCTCTAGATCCGATCAACGTGAAGACTCCGTATGAGCTGATGTTCGGAGTAAAGCCCAGTGTGAAGCATTTTTTAGTGTTTGGGTCTACCTGCTATGTACAATCTCCTGGTGCTCTCAAGACGAGGCTAGTTTTCGTTGGGTATGATAAGTGGAAGAGGAGATGGAGGTGCATGGATCAAGTAACGAAGAAGTTCATAGTGTCGAGAGATGTTGTCTTCGATGAGCTGACGGCATACTAGGATAGCTCACATGTTGAGCTAGAGGTGAGCAGGCTAGATGATGGGCATGAACAGGCTATTGCAAAGGTACAGTTGAAGCTGCCTATGTCACCAGGAGCTCCAAGCTGTTCTAGCTCCAGGGCAGAGTCGTCAGGTTCAGGAAGCAGGGGGAGCGATGCTCCAAGTGCTTCTGGTTCGAAGACGGTGCCTTCTGGTTAAGGAAGCAAGGGGAGTTGTACTCAAGGGGCCTGTGGTTCAGGAAGCAGGGGGAGCAATGCTCAAGATGCTTCTAGTTCCAAGGCGGTGGCTTCTTGTTCAGATAGCAAGGGGAGCGATGCTCCAGGTTTGTCCAGGATTGGAGCTGGTTCAGGAGTTGCAGCGGAGGTGGTTAGCCGTGATCAAGGTCTTCGGAGATCGAAGAGGATCACCAACCCACCGGCTCGATACAGTGAAGGAAACTCGGTGAGCCTTATCTCATGTTTCCTTACAAGCCCTCAGATCGAGCAAGGTTCTTATAGCTGTGAGGAAACCACTGGAGTCAAGGAGGTGGTTGATACCAAAGTTGAGGAGGTGACTATTCTCAAGGGTGACGAGGCTTGGGACCTTGTGCCCAAGGTCGTTGGTGATACTCCTGTGACGCATAAGTGGGGGTCAAAGCTAAAGAAGGCAGAGGGAAGCATGGCTCCTTTTGGGAGATGCTAGAGGGATCCCTTATGGTCCAGGATAGGCGGGGCGAGGACTATGTCTTGGACATATTCTCGGAGGCACTATCGGAGGGACCAGGTGCAAGGTTACGGGAACTACTGGGGTTGTTTGCCACTTCTCACTTCAAGGGGGAGTGTTAAAAATTTTGAAGTGAAAGTGGCAGATTGCGTGACCTGGGTGTTCTATCCACGCGGCCTGTACGGTCTGGATAGGTGGATAGGTAGGTCGGCAATAAGGCAGCGATTAGCTGGTGGTCAGGCAACCAGGGCGATCTGTCCGCGCGGACTATGCGGACAGGACTGGCAGTTTAAGTACGTGGAGATGCTGGATGTTGATGAAGACGGTGACTTCCTACATGTTGAAGATGATGACGGCGACCCCAACATGATGGAGACGATGAACTTGTGGAGCTACATGTTAAAGATGATGACGACGACGGCGATTTGCTACATGATAAAGAGGAAGACTCTCAAATAATATTTAGTTCTTTTATTTGCATTTTATTTTTCATCATGTTATCTTAATTTTGAGAGTGTTTTATTTTTATTTCTATTTGGGCTACCTATAGCCATGTTGAAGTTGTAAGCCTATATAAGGCTATGTTGTTTCATGATTTACTTAGTGAATGCAAAATTAAGAAACCCTAAACCACCTTTGAAGATTTCTCTCTCTCTTACTCCCTCTCCTTGGCCGTCGGCCACTCTTCCTCTCCCCTCCTCTTGCTCGGCATTCCTACTCCTCCCTCCTTCAACAACAAGCTCCGGCCACCATCTTCCCCCATAGCCTCCACCTCCACTATCCCTCTTTGCACCACACGGCCACCCACCTCTTTCTCCACCACCAAACCGAGCCATTCCTCCTCCACCAACTCCAAAACCGAGCCCCCCCTCAACCCCACCTCCAAAGATTCGGCCACCACTCTCAAGACGACTTCTTCCACACCCAAACCGACCACCTACCTCTCCCTCATCCAAAACCCGACCCCCATCAAGAGCCCCAAATCAGCCCCTCTCCATAGTGAAATCGACCAAGAACAAAGGTGTTTTCTCCCTTGGTGGTTTCCCTCTCCGGCGTGAAGCAAAGGAAGCAGACAAGTTTCTCTCCGGTCGGCGAAACTCCGGCGGAGTCGTGGTGGAACGATCCTTGAAAGTGAACCGGAATCATCTATTCCGGTTGGGTAACGAGATCTTCCACTTTTGTGTGTTTATTATTTTAGATTTTCATCTTGGTGGATTGCTATTGTGTTAACTTAGAATCGTTTTATCGTTCGTGGTTTTCTCTCCGATTGATATTTTTGTTTCTTCCTTCTTGTTAAATCTTCGAGAGGTTTCGGCGAGCCTCGCTTTCCATTTTGTTGGGGGAGATCTACCATTTCTGAACCGTACTTTTCTGTAGATCTCTTTTGGTACAACAATTGCTCGTTCGGATCAGGTGGATCCTTTTAGCTCGAAAGAACAACAACTTATAGCCTTTTTTGTTCGATCTTATAGCGGCATGGCTACCGTATGTTAGCGTTGACTTGATTAAGTTGTTCAACGAGTGTGATGCATGACGAATGTGCGAGTGTAGGATTGAATTGGTTAGAGGCATATGTGGCTAATTCGTAGATCTAATTCGCACACAACGTTTTCGCTTAAATTTCCCATTGGAATCCCTCTTGTCTTTTCGTGCCTTAAACCTACTTAGGGAGTGGCCTACATCAGATGTGGAGGCCTTGGAGGTCTGTTCGCGTGGTCTGTGCGAACAAAGGAGGCGGCCAGCCAGAACAGCTTTTTCTCAGTCAGCAAGATGTTCTTAGATGGTAACCGAGCGGATAGCTCCTCTATCCGCGGAGTCCGGCAAGATGCGGACTGGACAGGAGCTCGACAGACCGGCATGGCAGATGCTTTGGTCTAGCTCTTGTGGTGTAGCTAGTGGTAGCCGCAGGGTTCGCCGGTTATAGCGGATTGATGCTGGAGTTCGCCGAGCTTGGCGAACTGGTACCAGTATCCGCCAGTAAGTGCGGACTGGCCCTTATGGCCAGTGGTGTGGACTTGGTTGATTTTGAACAAGTCCATGGTTTGCTCTGTCCGGCGAGATCGTGCAGTGATGTGTGAACTACTTCTCAGTCCGCCAAGGTCGGCAGGTGTTGCCCTGTGGGTTGGTTGCATGCTTGGAGAATATACACTGGAGAAGTTTCCGCCTCGACGCGCGGACTGGAGCCTTGTCCGCTGAGTCCGGCAGCTGTCAGCTTGGTGCCTAGCTGCGGACTCGGAGTTATGCGGACTGATGTTGTGTTCGCAAGGTGGGCGGACTGCTTTCATTATCCGCTGAGTTCGGCAATTGGCTTGGTGCCTTGGCTGCAAACTTGGGGGGAGTGGATTGGGCGGTCTCCGTGGGATGGCAGACGAGCATTGTTATTGCAGAATCTTGCGGGATGCCGACCAAGACTGGCTTGGCCCTTTGGCGATAAGGCAGATTGGGAAATCAATCCGGCCTTGGTGATGCTGAGGTGGGCTGGCTATCGCACAAGGTCGCGGCGGACTGGGAAGACTTCTTGGTATTCGCCGCGGGATTGTGGCGGTGATCCTATCGGCTAGGGCGATGACTACACTCCTCATCATGCCTATAAATAGGACCCCTCTGTCACGTCAAATATAGCACGAATGAACAGTAAGTTGTTCACGGGTAGTTGCTGCGGACTGGATATTTGTATCCGCGCGGGTTGATAGGGTTGACCGTGGTTATGCTGTGCAGGTTGTGCGTATAGTGCCAGATTGCTAGGACTTGGTTGGTGCGGACTCTGCAGTTAATCAATAGGCGGTGAGCAGCAGGTCGCGGATAACGATCAGATGATTTTCTCTTTGGCAACTAGTTTCCCGGTTCAATAAGCTGTCCGCCTCTGGCGGCCTGTTCAGTTCGGCAGCAGCAGATCGCGCGGTAAGGCGACAAGGTGGCTTGCTGATCGGTGAATAGAGCTTGCATTGGAATAACGGTCTATCCGCTTGGCTAGCTCGCGGATTGGCGGACTAGGCGGTCTGTGCGGTCTCCGTAGTGAAGTAGTGGAATCGGCGGTTACTCCTTGAGTTTGCGCGGTTAGTTTTGCCTTGTTGTTTTTGTTCTGCTTGGTACATTGGTGAAATCATGTCTCGCCATGTATGTCTCGCCTTGTAAGAAGATTGTTGTGATCAATAAAGATTCTTGTTACTCCATGTGTCTCTGGTTGTGTTTAGCATTCTAAGGGTAGATAACCCCTGCTAATTCCAAGATCCATAAAATTCAACACTACCTCCTTGGCCGGCCACCACCACCACCACCTTCGTTGAGGTGAGGGCATGCGTTTGGTGGCGACTTGGCCGCCGGAGGCGGCGGTTTCCGACGAACTTGAGCTTCATTAAAAATCCGAAAATCCATGAAATGCACACATTGGATCGGGCTCAATTGAACCCGATGTCTCTCCTATTTGATCTAGAACGCTAGCACGGGTGAGGTGAGGTGAAACGGACCTTGATTGGAGCCCGACAGCGGCGGTGGCAGTGGTTGGCCATGGAATTTCTCCTCTCCGGTGAGCTTGCTCCCGAACCCGATTCTCCACCAAAAGCTTCGATCTAGGTATTGAATTCCACTCCTTTGGACCTTCTAAAGCTAATGAGAGAGTTGGTTTTGGATGATATGGGCTGTATACAGAGATGCCATGATGGGGATTTCCGCCATGAGCTTTGGTTTCTCCTTCTTGGCTCCAAGTGGCATGAAATTGGGTTGGAAAGGCTTATAATTGATGTGTGGGTTCAGATGTGTGCTTGGGAAGAGAGGAGGAGGGCCACATTGCCTTCATCCCCATTTTCCCTATCTTCTCTCTCCTCTTTTTTCCCCAAATTTCCAAATCTATCCCTTGCATGAAATCTCTCTCAAATTTTAGGGGGGTAGGGTTGTCATTAACCATTAAGGCTGGTCATGGCCCTTGGTTCATGGGCTTAGCCCATTGGAAATGAGCTTGACTCTCATTTTCTCTCTTTAGGCCTTATATTTACCAAGTTGACTTTTAGGGTTGATTTGGTCAACTTGATGAGTGGGTTGGCCCCACCTGATGGTCATGAACCCCATGTCATCACCTAACATGGGTTGGGTCATGGCTCAAGGCCTTAGCCCATTATGAATGAACTTGGTCTTCAAATTTACTTAAATAGGCCTAAGGTTGACAAAGTTGACTTTTAGGGTTGACTTGGTCAACTTGATGAGTGGGATGGCCCCACTTGATGGTCATGAACCCCATGTCATCACCTAACATGGGTTGGGCAATGGCTCAAGGCCTTAGCCCATTAGCAATGAACTTGGTCTTCAAATTTACTTAAATAGGCCTAAGGTTGGCCAAGTTGACTTTTAGGGTTGACCTGGTCAACTTGATGAGTGGGCTGACCCCACTTGATGATCATGAGCCCTATGGCATCATCGAACATGGGTTGGGCCATGGTGATGCCCCACTTGGCCAAATTGGGCCTATATGTGTGGATTTGACCAAATTAGGGTTATGGTTGACTTGGGTCAACTTGATGGTTGACCCAATAATGTGGCTTTTGATTCACTTAGATTGCTTTTAGGGCTAGGGGTATAGTGGTGGGGCCAATGTGTATCTATGATTCCATTTTGGGCTAGTTTGACCTGATTTAACTCGAACCCTATAGTGGGCCCTATGTAAATCCACCCTAACTCCCTGGGTCAAACCTAGCCTAATCTCACTCATCCACCACATTTCATACCCTAATCTAAGTTTAGGGGTCTAGTAGGAAATGGGATGTTACAACCACACTCCTCATCGTGCCAATAAATAGGACCCCTCCCCCCGTCATATAATGAGCGAGAGCGAATGAACAGTAAGTGAACTCACGGATAGTTACTGCGGACTGGATTTTGTATCCGCACGGTTTGAAGATTGACCGGGTTGTGTTGTGCAGGTTGTGCGGATAGCGCTGGAAAGCAAGGACTTGATTCTGACTGCGGTCAGGGACAGTGAAGACTCTGCGGATAGCAACCAGCGGTTGACAGCAGGTCGCGGGTTGCGGTTAGGCGGTCTCTCTTATGCAACTTATTTCCCGGTTCAATAAGTTGTCTGATTCTGGCAGCCTATTCAGTTCAGCAGCATCAGATTGTGTGGTCGGGCGCCTAGGAGACCTTGCGGTTAGGCGGCTTGCTGATCGGCGAGTAGAGTACCTTCTTGCATTGGAATAACGGGCAGTCTGCGCGGCTTCGTTTGCGGCTTGGCGACCTGGCGGTTTGTGCGGACTCCGTAGTGCAGCAGTAGAGCCGGCGGCTAACTCTTTGAGTCTACGCGGTTAGGTTTTGCCTTGTAACTGTTTCTGCTTTCCCTTTGGGTACTTTGGTGAATCACGTCTCGCCATGTATGTCTCACCTTGTAAAGATTGTTTAGTACAAGATTCTTGCTCTTCAGGTTTGCATCTGGTTTATTTGGGCTCGAAATTAGTTGAGTGTTCCTGCACCTGATTTCCCGTTTTCCGCTATATGAAATTTTAATAGCAGCTCAGAATGAAAATATAGGGGAACCTTCTAATGCTGCTGAGCTCGGAATGAAATTATAATGGAACCTTCCAATGCTGCTGATGAGGATGAGGATGATGATTTCATGATGGAAATAGAAGGGATACTTGGTGATTACGACGATATAGCACCAGCAGGTTTCTAAAACAGATTGCTCTTCTTTTATTGTAAAGCCTTTCTTTTCCCTTCTCAATTAGCTGTTGTTGTATGGGTCATATATAAATTCATAATGGCTTTGTTGCGTGCATTCATAATTTTAGATTTGCATTTTAGATGTATATCACATTTAATTTCTATTTATCTTGGTGCACATTCAAAATATACTTGACTCAAAATATACTTTCTTCCAAAGCATGTCCAGATAATTGCTTCTATGCATACTATTATATCCATAAGATGTTAGTCTTTCATTTTTGGTGGGTTTGATTGATGCCTAGGTCACATGCATCTGTACATGCTTGGAAATTGTTATCAAGAACACTGATAAGCATGTCAAGATAATTGCACCCCACATTTAGGAATGTGTGCTTCTGAAGCTTTTTATATCCAGATAAGCATAAGCATGTCCATACTATTATATCCAGATAAGCATAAGCTTTATATCCAGATAAGCATAAGCATGTCCACACTATTATACCGTATGTTAGCGTTGACTTGATTAAGTTGTTCAACGAGTGTGATGCATGACGAATGTGCGAGTGTAGGATTGAATTGGTTAGAGGCATATGTGGCTAATTCGTAGATCTAATTCGCACACAACGTTTTCGCTTAAATTTCCCATTGGAATCCCTCTTGTCTTTTCGTGCCTTAAACCTACTTAGGGAGTGGCCTACATCAGATGTGGAGGCCTTGGAGGTCTGTTCGCGTGGTCTGTGCGAACAAAGGAGGCGGCCAGCCAGAACAGCTTTTTCTCAGTCAGCAAGATGTTCTTAGATGGTAACCGAGCGGATAGCTCCTCTATCCACGGAGTCCGGCAAGATGCGGACTGGACAGGAGCTCGACAGACCGGCATGGCAGATGCTTTGGTCTAGCTCTTGTGGTGTAGCTAGTGGTAGCCGCAGGGTTCGCCGGTTATAGCGGATTGATGCTGGAGTTCGCCGAGCTTGGCGAACTGGTACCAGTATCCGCCAGTAAGTGCGGACTGGCCCTTATGGCCAGTGGTGTGGACTTGGTTGATTTTGAACAAGTCCATGGTTTGCTCTGTCCGGCGAGATCGTGCAGTGATGTGTGAACTACTTCTCAGTCCGCCAAGGTCGGCAGGTGTTGCCCTGTGGGTTGGTTGCATGCTTGGAGAATATACACTGGAGAAGTTTCCGCCTCGACGCGCGGACTGGAGCCTTGTCCGCTGAGTCCGGCAGCTGTCAGCTTGGTGCCTAGCTGCGGACTCGGAGTTATGCGGACTGATGTTGTGTTCGCAAGGTGGGCGGACTGCTTTCATTATCCGCTGAGTTCGGCAATTGGCTTGGTGCCTTGGCTGCAAACTTGGGGGAGTGGATTGGGCGGTCTCCGTGGGATGGCAGACGAGCATTGTTATTGCAGAATCTTGCGGGATGCCGACCAAGACTGGCTTGGCCCTTTGGCGATAAGGCAGATTGGGAAATCAATCCGGCCTTGGTGATGCTGAGGTGGGCTGGCTATCGCACAAGGTCGCGGCGGACTGGGAAGACTTCTTGGTATTCGCCGCGGGATTGTGGCGGTGATCCTATCGGCTAGGGCGATGACTACACTCCTCATCATGCCTATAAATAGGACCCCTCTGTCACGTCAAATATAGCACGAATGAACAGTAAGTTGTTCACGGGTAGTTGCTGCGGACTGGATATTTGTATCCGCGCGGGTTGATAGGGTTGACCGTGGTTGTGCTGTGCAGGTTGTGCGTATAGTGCCAGATTGCTAGGACTTGGTTGGTGCGGACTCTGCAGTTAATCAATAGGCGGTGAGCAGCAGGTCGCGGATAACGATCAGATGATTTTCTCTTTGGCAACTAGTTTCCCGGTTCAATAAGCTGTCCGCCTCTGGCGGCCTGTTCAGTTCGGCAGCAGCAGATCGCGCGGTAAGGCGACAAGGTGGCTTGCTGATCGGTGAATAGAGCTTGCATTGGAATAACGGTCTGTCCGCTCGGCTAGCTCGCGGATTGGCGGACTAGGCGGTCTGTGCGGTCTCCGTAGTGAAGTAGTGGAATCGGCAGTTACTCCTTGAGTCTGCGCGGTTAGTTTTGCCTTGTTGTTTTTGTTCTGCTTGGTACATTGGTGAAATCATGTCTCGCCATGTATGTCTCGCCTTGTAAGAAGATTGTTGTGATCAATAAAGATTCTTGTTACTCCATGTGTCTCTGGTTGTGTTTAGCATTCTAAGGGTAGATAACCCCTGCTAATTCCAAGATCCATAAAATTCAACACTACCTCCTTGGCCGGCCACCACCACCACCACCTTCGTTGAGGTGAGGGCATGCGTTTGGTGGCGACTTGGCCGCCGGAGGCGGCGGTTTCCGACGAACTTGAGCTTCATTAAAAATCCGAAAATCCATGAAATGCACACATTGGATCGGGCTCAATTGAACCCAATGTCTCTCCTATTTGATCTAGAACGCTAGCACGGGTGAGGTGAGGTGAAACGGACCTTGATTGGAGCCCGACAGCAGCGGTGGCAGTGGTTGGCCATGGAATTTCTCTTCTCCGGTGAGCTTGCTCCCGAACCCGATTCTCCACCAAAAGCTTCGATCTAGGTATTGAATTCCACTCCTTTGGACCTTCTAAAGCTAATGAGAGAGTTGGTTTTGGCTGATATGGGCTGTATACAGAGATGCCATGATGGGGATTTCCGCCATGAGCTTTGGTTTCTCCTCCTTGGCTCCAAGTGGCATGAAATTGGGTTGGAAAGGCTTATAATTGATGTGTGGGTTCAGATGTGTGCTTGGGAAGAGAGGAGGAGGGCCACATTGCCTTCATCCCCATTTTCCCTATCTTCTCTCTCCTCTTTTTTCCCCAAATTTCCAAATCTATCCCTTGCATGAAATCTCTCTCAAATTTTAGGGGGTAGGGGTTGTCATTAACCATTAAGGCTGGTCATGGCCCTTGGTTCATGGGCTTAGCCCATTGGAAATGAGCTTGACTCTCATTTTCTCTCTTTAGGCCTTATATTGACCAAGTTGACTTTTAGGGTTGATTTGGTCAACTTGATGAGTGGGTTGGCCCCACCTGATGGTCATGAACCCCATGTCATCACCTAACATGGGTTGGGTCATGGCTCAAGGCCTTAGCCCATTATGAATGAACTTGGTCTTCAAATTTACTTAAATAGGCCTAAGGTTGACAAAGTTGACTTTTAGGGTTGACTTGGTCAACTTGATGAGTGGGCTGGCCCCACTTGATGGTCATGAACCCCATGTCATCACCTAACATGGGTTGGGCAATGGCTCAAGGCCTTAGCCCATTAGCAATGAACTTGGTCTTCAAATTTACTTAAATAGGCCTAAGGTTGGCCAAGTTGACTTTTAGGGTTGACCTGGTCAACTTGATGAGTGGGCTGACCCCACTTGATGATCATGAGCCCTATGGCATCATCGAACATGGGTTGGGCCATGGTGATGCCCCACTTGGCCAAATTGGGCCTATATGTGTGGATTTGACCAAATTAGGGTTATGGTTGACTTGGGTCAACTTGGGTCAATGGTTGACCCAATAATGTGGCTTTTGATTCACTTAGATTGCTTTTAGGGCTAGGGGTATAGTGGTGGGGCCAATGTGTATCTATGATTCCATTTTGGGCTAGTTTGACCTGATTTAACTCGAACCCTATAGTGGGCCCTATGTAAATCCACCCTAACTCCCTGGGTCAAACCTAGCCTAATCTCACTCATCCACCACATGTCATACCCTAATCTAAGTTTAGGGGTCTAGTAGGAAATGGGATGTTACAACCACACTCCTCATCGTGCCAATAAATAGGACCCCTCCCCCCGTCATATAATGAGCGAGAGCGAATGAACAGTAAGTGAACTCACGGATAGTTACTGCGGACTGGATTTTGTATCCGCACGGTTTGAAGATTGACCGGGTTGTGTTGTGCAGGTTGTGCGGATAGCGCTGGAAAGCAAGGACTTGATTCTGACTGCGGTCAGGGACAGTGAAGACTCTGCGGATAGCAACCAGCGGTTGACAGCAGGTCGCGGGTTGCGGTTAGGCGGTCTCTCTTATGCAACTTATTTCCCGGTTCAATAAGTTGTCTGATTCTGGCAGCCTATTCAGTTCAGCAGCATCAGATTGTGTGGTCAGGCGCCTAGGAGACCTTGCGGTTAGGCGGCTTGCTGATCGGCGAGTAGAGTACCTTCTTGCATTGGAATAACGGGCAGTCTGCGCGGCTTCGTTTGCGGCTTGGCGACCTGGCGGTTTGTGCGGACTCCGTAGTGCAGCAGTAGAGCCGGCGGCTAACTCTTTGAGTCTGCGCGGTTAGGTTTTGCCTTGTAACTGTTTCTGCTTTCCCTTTGGGTACTTTGGTGAATCACGTCTCGCCATGTATGTCTCGCCTTGTAAAGATTGTTTAGTACAAGATTCTTGCTCTTCAGGTTTGCATCTGGTTTATTTGGGCTCGAAATTAGTTGAGTGTTCCTGCACCTGATTTCCCGTTTTCCGCTATATGAAATTTTAATAGCAGCTCAGAATGAAAATATAGGGGAACCTTCTAATGCTGCTGAGCTCGGAATGAAATTATAATGGAACCTTCCAATGCTACTGATGAGGATGAGGATGATGATTTCATGATGGAAATAGAAGGGATACTTGGTGATTACGACGATATAGCACCAGCAGGTTTCTAAAAATAGATTGATCTTCTTTTATTGTAAAGCCTTTCTTTTCCCTTCTCAATTAGCTGTTGTTGTATGGGTCATATATAAATTCATAATGGCTTTGTTGCGTGCATTCATAATTTTAGATTTGCATTTTAGATGTATATCACATTTAATTTCTATTTATCTTGGTGCACATTCAAAATATACTTGACTCAAAATATACTTTCTTCCAAAGCATGTCCAGATAATTGCTTCTATGCATACTATTATATCCATAAGATGTTAGTCTTTCATTTTTGGTGGGTTTGATTGATGCCTAGGTCACATGCATCTGTACATGCTTGGAAATTGTTATCAAGAACACTGATAAGCATGTCAAGATAATTGCACCCCACATTTAGGAATGTGTGCTTCTGAAGCTTTTTATATCCAGATAAGCATAAGCATGTCCATACTATTATATCCAGATAAGCATAAGCTTTATATCCAGATAAGCATAAGCATGTCCACACTATTATACCGTATGTTAGCGTTGACTTGATTAAGTTGTTCAATGAGTGTGATGCATGACGAATGTGCGAGTGTAGGATTGAATTGGTTAGAGGCATATGTGGCTAATTCGTAGATCTAATTCGCACACAACGTTTTCGCTTAAATTTCCCATTGGAATCCCTCTTGTCTTTTCGTGCCTTAAACCTACTTAGGGAGTGGCCTACATCAGATGTGGAGGCCTTGGAGGTCTGTTCGCGTGGTCTGTGCGAACAAAGGAGGCGGCCAGCCAGAACAGCTTTTTCTCAGTCAGCAAGATGTTCTTAGATGGTAACCGAGCGGATAGCTCCTCTATCCGCGGAGTCCGGCAAGTTGCGGACTGGACAGGAGCTCGACAGACCGGCATGGCAGATGCTTTGGTCTAGCTCTTGTGGTGTAGCTAGTGGTAGCCGCAGGGTTCGCCGGTTATAGCGGATTGATGCTGGAGTTCGCCGAGCTTGGCGAACTGGTACCAGTATCCGCCAGTAAGTGCGGACTGGCCCTTATGGCCAGTGGTGTGTACTTGGTTGATTTTGAACAAGTCCATGGTTTGCTCTGTCCGGCGAGATCGTGCAGTGATGTGTGAACTACTTCTCAGCCCGCCAAGGTCGGCAGGTGTTGCCCTGTGGGTTGGTTGCATGCTTGGAGAATATACACAGGAGAAGTTTCCGCCTCGACGCACGGACTGGAGCCTTGTCCGCTGAGTCCGGCAGCTGTCAGCTTGGTGCCTAGCTGCGGACTCGGAGTTATGCGGACTGATGTTGTGTTCGCAAGGTGGGCGGACTGCTTTCATTATCCGCTGAGTTCGGCAATTGGCTTGGTGCCTTGGCTGCAAACTTGGGGGGAGTGGATTGGGCGGTCTCCGTGGGATGGCAGACGAGCATTGTTATTGCAGAATCTTGCGGGATGCCGACCAAGACTGGCTTGGCCCTTTGGCGATAAGGCAGATTGGGAAATCAATCCGGCCTTGGTGATGCTGAGGTGGGCTGGCTATCGCACAAGGTCGCGGCGGACTGGGAAGACTTCTTGGTATTCGCCGCGGGATTGTGGCGGTGATCCTATCGGCTAGGGCGATGACTACACTCCTCATCATGCCTATAAATAGGACCCCTCTGTCACGTCAAATATAGCACGAATGAACAGTAAGTTGTTCACGGGTAGTTGCTGCGGACTGGATATTTGTATCCGCGCGGGTTGATAGGGTTGACCGTGGTTGTGTTGTGCAGTTTGTGCGTATAGTGCCAGATTGCTAGGACTTGGTTGGTGCGGACTCTGCAGTTAATCAATAGGCGGTGAGCAGCAGGTCGCGGATAACGATCAGATGATTTTCTCTTTGGCAACTAGTTTCCCGGTTCAATAAGCTGTCCGCCTCTGGCGGCCTGTTCAGTTCGGCAGCAGCAGATCGCGCGGTAAGGCGACAAGGTGGCTTGCTGATCGGTGAATAGAGCTTGCATTGGAATAACGGTCTGTCCGCTCGGCTAGCTCGCGGATTGGCGGACTAGGCGGTCTGTGCGGTCTCCGTAGTGAAGTAGTGGAATCGGCGGTTACTCCTTGAGTCTGCGCGGTTAGTTTTGCCTTGTTGTTTTTGTTCTGCTTGGTACATTGGTGAAATCATGTCTCGCCATGTATGTCTCGCCTTGTAAGAAGATTGTTGTGATCAATAAAGATTCTTGTTACTCCATGTGTCTCTGGTTGTGTTTAGCATTCTAAGGGTAGATAACCCCTGCTAATTCCAAGATCCATAAAATTCAACACTACCTCCTTGGCCGGCCACCACCACCACCACCTTCGTTGAGGTGAGGGCATGCGTTTGGTGGCGACTTGGCCGCCGGAGGCGGCGGTTTCCGACGAACTTGAGCTTCATTAAAAATCCGAAAATCCATGAAATGCACACATTGGATCGGGCTCAATTGAACCCGATGTCTCTCCTATTTGATCTAGAACGCTAGCACGGGTGAGGTGAGGTGAAACGGACCTTGATTGGAGCCCGACAGCAGCGGTGGCAGTGGTTGGCCATGGAATTTCTCCTCTCCGGTGAGCTTGCTCCCGAACCCGATTCTCCACCAAAAGCTTCGATCTAGGTATTGAATTCCACTCCTTTTGACCTTTTAAAGCTAATGAGAGAGTTGGTTTTGGCTGATATGGGCTGTATACAGAGATGCCATGATGGGGATTTCCACCATGAGCTTTGGTTTCTCCTCCTTGGCTCCAAGTGGCATGAAATTGGGTTGGAAAGGCTTATAATTGATGTGTGGGTTCAGATGTGTGCTTGGGAAGAGAGGAGGAGGGCCACATTGCCTTCATCCCCATTTTCCCTATCTTCTCTCTCCTCTTTTTTCCCCAAATTTCCAAATCTATCCCTTGCATGAAATCTCTCTCAAATTTTAGGGGGGTAGGGGTTGTCATTAACCATTAAGGCTGTTCATGGGCCTTGGTTCATGGGCTTAGCCCATTGGAAATGAGCTTGACTCTCATTTTCTCTCTTTAGGCCTTATATTGACCAAGTTGACTTTTAGGGTTGATTTGGTCAACTTGATGAGTGGGTTGGCCCCACCTGATGGTCATGAACCCCATGTCATCACCTAACATGGGTTGGGTCATGGCTCAAGGCCTTTGCCCATTATGAATGAACTTGGTCTTCAAATTTACTTAAATAGGCCTAAGGTTGACAAAGTTGACTTTTAGGGTTGACTTGGTCAACTTGATGAGTGGGCTGGCCCCACTTGATGGTCATGAACCCCATGTCATCACCTAACATGGGTTGGGCAATGGCTCAAGGCCTTAGCCCATTAGCAATGAACTTGGTCTTCAAATTTACTTAAATAGGCCTAAGGTTGGCCAAGTTGACTTTTACGGTTGACCTGGTCAACTTGATGAGTGGGCTGACCCCACTTGATGATCATGAGCCCTATGGCATCATCGAACATGGGTTGGGCCATGGTGATGCCCCACTTGGCCAAATTGGGCCTATATGTGTGGATTTGACCAAATTAGGGTTATGGTTGACTTGGGTCAACTTGGGTCAATGGTTGACCCAATAATGTGGCTTTTGATTCACTTAGATTGCTTTTAGGGCTAGGGGTATAGTGGTGGGGCCAATGTGTATCTATGATTCCATTTTGGGCTAGTTTGACCTGATTTAACTCGAACCCTATAGTGGGCCCTATGTAAATCCACCCTAACTCCCTGGGTCAAACCTAGCCTAATCTCACTCATCCACCACATGTCATACCCTAATCTAAGTTTAGGGGTCTAGTAGGAAATGGGATGTTACAACCACACTCCTCATCGTGCCAATAAATAGGACCCCTCCCCCCGTCATATAATGAGCGAGAGCGAATGAACAGTAAGTGAACTCACGGATAGTTACTGCGGACTGGATTTTGTATCCGCACGGTCTGAAGATTGACCGGGTTGTGTTGTGCAGGTTGTGCGGATAGCTCTGGAAAGCAAGGACTTGATTCTGACTGCGGTCAGGGACAGTGAAGACTCTGCGGATAACAACCAGCGGTTGACAGCAGGTCGCGGGTTGCGGTTAGGCGGTCTCTCTTATGCAACTTATTTCCCGGTTCAATAAGTTGTCTGATTCTGGCAGCCTATTCAGTTCAGCAGCATCAGATTGTGTGGTCAGGCGCCTAGGAGACCTTGCGGTTAGGCGGCTTGCTGATCGGCGAGTAGAGTACCTTCTTGCATTGGAATAACGGGCAGTCTGCGCGGCTTCGTTTGCGGCTTGGCGACCTGGCGGTTTGTGCGGACTCCGTAGTGCAGCAGTAGAGCCGGCGGCTAACTCTTTGAGTCTGCGCGGTTAGGTTTTGCCTTGTAACTGTTTCTGCTTTCCCTTTGGGTACTTTGGTGAATCACGTCTCGCCATGTATGTCTCGCCTTGTAAAGATTGTTTAGTACAAGATTCTTGCTCTTCAGGTTTGCATCTGGTTTATTTGGGCTCGAAATTAGTTGAGTGTTCCTGCACCTGATTTCCCGTTTTCCGCTATATGAAATTTTAATAGCAGCTCAGAATGAAAATATAGGGGAACCTTCTAATGCTGCTGAGCTCGGAATGAAATTATAATGGAACCTTCCAATGCTGCTGATGAGGATGAGGATGATGATTTCATGATGGAAATAGAAGGGATACTTGGTGATTACGACGATATAGCACCAGCAGGTTTCTAAAAACAGATTGCTCTTCTTTTATTGTAAAGCCTTTCTTTTCCCTTCTCAATTAGCTGTTGTTGTATGGGTCATATATAAATTCATAATGGCTTTGTTGCGTGCATTCATAATTTTAGATTTGCATTTTAGATGTATATCACATTTAATTTCTATTTATCTTGGTGCACATTCAAAATATACTTGACTCAAAATATACTTTCTTCCAAAGCATGTCCAGATAATTGCTTCTATGCATACTATTATATCCATAAGATGTTAGTCTTTCATTTTTGGTGGGTTTGATTGATGCCTAGGTCACATGCATCTGTACATGCTTGGAAATTGTTATCAAGAACACTGATAAGCATGTCAAGATAATTGCACCCCACATTTAGGAATGTGTGCTTCTGAAGCTTTTTATATCCAGATAAGCATAAGCATGTCCATACTATTATATCCAGATAAGCATAAGCTTTATATCCAGATAAGCATAAGCATGTCCACACTATTATACCGTATGTTAGCGTTGACTTGATTAAGTTGTTCAACGAGTGTGATGCATGACGAATGTGCGAGTGTAGGATTGAATTGGTTAGAGGCATATGTGGCTAATTCGTAGATCTAATTCGCACACAACGTTTTCGCTTAAATTTCCCATTGGAATCCCTCTTGTCTTTTCGTGCCTTAAACCTACTTAGGGAGTGGCCTACATCAGATGTGGAGGCCTTGGAGGTCTGTTCGCGTGGTCTGTGCGAACAAAGGAGGCGGCCAGCCAGAACAGCTTTTTCTCAGTCAGCAAGATGTTCTTAGATGGTAACCGAGCGGATAGCTCCTCTATCCGCGGAGTCCGGCAAGATGCGGACTGGACAGGAGCTCGACAGACCGGCATGGCAGATGCTTTGGTTTAGCTCTTGTGGTGTAGCTAGTGGTAGCCGCAGGGTTCGCCGGTTATAGCGGATTGATGCTGGAGTTCGCCGAGCTTGGCGAACTGGTACCAGTATCCGCCAGTAAGTGCGGACTGGCCCTTATGGCCAGTGGTGTGGACTTGGTTGATTTTGAACAAGTCCATGGTTTGCTCTGTCCGGCGAGATCGTGCAGTGATGTGTGAACTACTTCTCAGTCCGCCAAGGTCGGCAGGTGTTGCCCTGTGGGTTGGTTGCATGCTTGGAGAATATACACTGGAGAAGTTTCCGCCTCGACGCGCGGACTGGAGCCTTGTCCGCTGAGTCCGGCAGCTGTCAGCTTGGTGCCTAGCTGCAGACTCGGAGTTATGCGGACTGATGTTGTGTTCGCAAGGTGGGCGGACTGCTTTCATTATCCGCTGAGTTCGGCAATTGGCTTGGTGCCTTGGCTGCAAACTTGGGGGGAGTGGATTGGGCGGTCTCCGTGGGATGGCAGACGAGCATTGTTATTGCAGAATCTTGCGGGATGCCGACCAAGACTGGCTTGGCCCTTTGGCGATAAGGCAGATTGGGAAATCAATCCGGCCTTGGTGATGCTGAGGTGGGCTGGCTATCGCACAAGGTCGCGGCGGACTGGGAAGACTTCTTGGTATTCGCCGCGGGATTGTGGCGGTGATCCTATCGGCTAGGGCGATGACTACACTCCTCATCATGCCTATAAATAGGACCCCTCTGTCACGTCAAATATAGCACGAATGAACAGTAAGTTGTTCACGGGTAGTTGCTGCGGACTGGATATTTGTATCCGCGCGGGTTGATAGGGTTGACCGTGGTTGTGCTGTGCAGGTTGTGCGTATAGTGCCAGATTGCTAGGACTTGGTTGGTGCGGACTCTGCAGTTAATCAATAGGCGGTGAGCAGCAGGTCGCGGATAACGATCAGATGATTTTCTCTTTGGCAACTAGTTTCCCGGTTCAATAAGCTGTCCGCCTCTGGCGGCCTGTTCAGTTCGGCAGCAGCAGATCGCGCGGTAAGGCGACAAGGTGGCTTGCTGATCGGTGAATAGAGCTTGCATTGGAATAACGGTCTGTCCGCTCGGCTAGCTCGCGGATTGGCGGACTAGGCGGTCTGTGCGGTCTCCGTAGTGAAGTAGTGGAATCGGCAGTTACTCCTTGAGTCTGCGCGGTTAGTTTTGCCTTGTTGTTTTTGTTCTGCTTGGTACATTGGTGAAATCATGTCTCGCCATGTATGTCTCGCCTTGTAAGAAGATTGTTGTGATCAATAAAGATTCTTGTTACTCCATGTGTCTCTGGTTGTGTTTAGCATTCTAAGGGTAGATAACCCCTGCTAATTCCAAGATCCATAAAATTCAACACTACCTCCTTGGCCGGCCACCACCACCACCACCTTCGTTGAGGTGAGGGCATGCGTTTGGTGGCGACTTGGCCGCCGGAGGCGGCGGTTTCCGACGAACTTGAGCTTCATTAAAAATCCGAAAATCCATGAAATGCACACATTGGATCGGGCTCAATTGAACCCGATGTCTCTCCTATTTGATCTAGAACGCTAGCACGGGTGAGGTGAGGTGAAACGGACCTTGATTGGAGCCCGACAGCAGCGGTGGCAGTGGTTGGCCATGGAATTTCTCTTCTCCGGTGAGCTTGCTCCCGAACCCGATTCTCCACCAAAAGCTTCGATCTAGGTATTGAATTCCACTCCTTTGGACCTTCTAAAGCTAATGAGAGAGTTGGTTTTGGCTGATATGGGCTGTATACAGAGATGCCATGATGGGGATTTCCGCCATGAGCTTTGGTTTCTCCTCCTTGGCTCCAAGTGGCATGAAATTGGGTTGGAAAGGCTTATAATTGATGTGTGGGTTCAGATGTGTGCTTGGGAAGAGAGGAGGAGGGCCACATTGCCTTCATCCCCATTTTCCCTATCTTCTCTCTCCTCTTTTTTCCCCAAATTTCCAAATCTATCCCTTGCATGAAATCTCTCTCAAATTTTAGGGGGGTAGGGGTTGTCATTAACCATTAAGGCTGGTCATGGCCCTTGGTTCATGGGCTTAGCCCATTGGAAATGAGCTTGACTCTCATTTTCTCTCTTTAGGCCTTATATTGACCAAGTTGACTTTTAGGGTTGATTTGGTCAACTTGATGAGTGGGTTGGCCCCACCTGATGGTCATGAACCCCATGTCATCACCTAACATGGGTTGGGTCATGGCTCAAGGCCTTAGCCCATTATGAATGAACTTGGTCTTCAAATTTACTTAAATAGGCCTAAGGTTGACAAAGTTGACTTTTAGGGTTGACTTGGTCAACTTGATGAGTGGGCTGGCCCCACTTGATGGTCATGAACCCCATGTCATCACCTAACATGGGTTGGGCAATGGCTCAAGGCCTTAGCCCATTAGCAATGAACTTGGTCTTCAAATTTACTTAAATAGGCCTAAGGTTGGCCAAGTTGACTTTTAGGGTTGACCTGGTCAACTTGATGAGTGGGCTGACCCCACTTGATGATCATGAGCCCTATGGCATCATCGAACATGGGTTGGGCCATGGTGATGCCCCACTTGGCCAAATTGGGCCTATATGTGTGGATTTGACCAAATTAGGGTTATGGTTGACTTGGGTCAACTTGGGTCAATGGTTGACCCAATAATGTGGCTTTTGATTCACTTAGATTGCTTTTAGGGCTAGGGGTATAGTGGTGGGGCCAATGTGTATCTATGATTCCATTTTGGGCTAGTTTGACCTGATTTAACTCGAACCCTATAGTGGGCCCTATGTAAATCCACCCTAACTCCCTGGGTCAAACCTAGCCTAATCTCACTCATCCACCACATGTCATACCCTAATCTAAGTTTAGGGGTCTAGTAGGAAATGGGATGTTACAACCACACTCCTCATCGTGCCAATAAATAGGACCCCTCCCCCCGTCATATAATGAGCGAGAGCGAATGAACAGTAAGTGAACTCACGGATAGTTACTGCGGACTGGATTTTGTATCCGCACGGTTTGAAGATTGACCGGGTTGTGTTGTGCAGGTTGTGCGGATAGCGCTGGAAAGCAAGGACTTGATTCTGACTGCGGTCAGGGACAGTGAAGACTCTGCGGATAGCAACCAGCGGTTGACAGCAGGTCGCGGGTTGCGGTTAGGCGGTCTCTCTTATGCAACTTATTTCCCGGTTCAATAAGTTGTCTGATTCTGGCAGCCTATTCAGTTCAGCAGCATCAGATTGTGTGGTCAGGCGCCTAGGAGACCTTGCGGTTAGGCGGCTTGCTGATCGGCGAGTAGAGTACCTTCTTGCATTGGAATAACGGGCAGTCTGCGCGGCTTCGTTTGCGGCTTGGCGACCTGGCGGTTTGTGCGGACTCCGTAGTGCAGCAGTAGAGCCGGCGGCTAACTCTTTGAGTCTGCGCGGTTAGGTTTTGCCTTGTAACTGTTTCTGCTTTCCCTTTGGGTACTTTGGTGAATCACGTCTCGCCATGTATGTCTCGCCTTGTAAAGATTGTTTAGTACAAGATTCTTGCTCTTCAGCTTTGCATCTGGTTTATTTGGGCTCGAAATTAGTTGAGTGTTCCTGCACCTGATTTCCCGTTTTCCGCTATATGAAATTTTAATAGCAGCTCAGAATGAAAATATAGGGGAACCTTCTAATGCTGCTGAGCTCGGAATGAAATTATAATGGAACCTTCCAATGCTGCTGATGAGGATGAGGATGATGATTTCATGATGGAAATAGAAGGGATACTTGGTGATTACGACGATATAGCACCAGCAGGTTTCTAAAAATAGATTGATCTTCTTTTATTGTAAAGCCTTTCTTTTCCCTTCTCAATTAGCTGTTGTTGTATGGGTCATATATAAATTCATAATGGCTTTGTTGCGTGCATTCATAATTTTAGATTTGCATTTTAGATGTATATCACATTTAATTTCTATTTATCTTGGTGCACATTCAAAATATACTTGACTCAAAATATACTTTCTTCCAAAGCATGTCCAGATAATTGCTTCTATGCATACTATTATATCCATAAGATGTTAGTCTTTCATTTTTGGTGGGTTTGATTGATGCCTAGGTCACATGCATCTGTACATGCTTGGAAATTGTTATCAAGAACACTGATAAGCATGTCAAGATAATTGCACCCCACATTTAGGAATGTGTGCTTCTGAAGCTTTTTATATCCAGATAAGCATAAGCATGTCCATACTATTATATCCAGATAAGCATAAGCTTTATATCCAGATAAGCATAAGCATGTCCACACTATTATACCGTATGTTAGCGTTGACTTGATTAAGTTGTTCAACGAGTGTGATGCATGACGAATGTGCGAGTGTAGGATTGAATTGGTTAGAGGCATATGTGGCTAATTCGTAGATCTAATTCGCACACAACGTTTTCGCTTAAATTTCCCATTGGAATCCCTCTTGTCTTTTCGTGCCTTAAACCTACTTAGGGAGTGGCCTACATCAGATGTGGAGGCCTTGGAGGTCTGTTCGCGTGGTCTGTGCGAACAAAGGAGGCGGCCAGCCAGAACAGCTTTTTCTCAGTCAGCAAGATGTTCTTAGATGGTAACCGAGCGGATAGCTCCTCTATCCGCGGAGTCCGGCAAGTTGCGGACTGGACAGGAGCTCGACAGACCGGCATGGCAGATGCTTTGGTCTAGCTCTTGTGGTGTAGCTAGTGGTAGCCGCAGGGTTCGCCGGTTATAGCGGATTGATGCTGGAGTTCGCCGAGCTTGGCGAACTGGTACCAGTATCCGCCAGTAAGTGCGGACTGGCCCTTATGGCCAGTGGTGTGTACTTGGTTGATTTTGAACAAGTCCATGGTTTGCTCTGTCCGGCGAGATCGTGCAGTGATGTGTGAACTACTTCTCAGCCCGCCAAGGTCGGCAGGTGTTGCCCTGTGGGTTGGTTGCATGCTTGGAGAATATACACAGGAGAAGTTTCCGCCTCGACGCACGGACTGGAGCCTTGTCCGCTGAGTCCGGCAGCTGTCAGCTTGGTGCCTAGCTGCGGACTCGGAGTTATGCGGACTGATGTTGTGTTCGCAAGGTGGGCGGACTGCTTTCATTATCCGCTGAGTTCGGCAATTGGCTTGGTGCCTTGGCTGCAAACTTGGGGGAGTGGATTGGGCGGTCTCCGTGGGATGGCAGACGAGCATTGTTATTGCAGAATCTTGCGGGATGCCGACCAAGACTGGCTTGGCCCTTTGGCGATAAGGCAGATTGGGAAATCAATCCGGCCTTGGTGATGCTGAGGTGGGCTGGCTATCGCACAAGGTCGCGGCGGACTGGGAAGACTTCTTGGTATTCGCCGCGGGATTGTGGCGGTGATCCTATCGGCTAGGGCGATGACTACACTCCTCATCATGCCTATAAATAGGACCCCTCTGTCACGTCAAATATAGCACGAATGAACAGTAAGTTGTTCACGGGTAGTTGCTGCGGACTGGATATTTGTATCCGCGCGGGTTGATAGGGTTGACCGTGGTTGTGTTGTGCAGTTTGTGCGTATAGTGCCAGATTGCTAGGACTTGGTTGGTGCGGACTCTGCAGTTAATCAATAGGCGGTGAGCAGCAGGTCGTGGATAACGATCAGATGATTTTCTCTTTGGCAACTAGTTTCCCGGTTCAATAAGCTGTCCGCCTCTGGCGGCCTGTTCAGTTCGGCAGCAGCAGATCGCGCGGTAAGGCGACAAGGTGGCTTGCTGATCGGTGAATAGAGCTTGCATTGGAATAACGGTCTGTCCGCTCGGCTAGCTCGCGGATTGGCGGACTAGGCGGTCTGTGCGGTCTCCGTAGTGAAGTAGTGGAATCGGCGGTTACTCCTTGAGTCTGCGCGGTTAGTTTTGCCTTGTTGTTTTTGTTCTGCTTGGTACATTGGTGAAATCATGTCTCGCCATGTATGTCTCGCCTTGTAAGAAGATTGTTGTGATCAATAAAGATTCTTGTTAATCCATGTGTCTCTGGTTGTGTTTAGCATTCTAAGGGTAGATAACCCCTGCTAATTCCAAGATCCATAAAATTCAACACTACCTCCTTGGCCGGCCACCACCACCACCACCTTCGTTGAGGTGAGGGCATGCGTTTGGTGGCGACTTGGCCGCCGGAGGCGGCGGTTTCCGACGAACTTGAGCTTCATTAAAAATCCGAAAATCCATGAAATGCACACATTGGATCGGGCTCAATTGAACCCGATGTCTCTCCTATTTGATCTAGAACGCTAGCACGGGTGAGGTGAGGTGAAACGGACCTTGATTGGAGCCCGACAGCAGCGGTGGCAGTGGTTGGCCATGGAATTTCTCCTCTCCGGTGAGCTTGCTCCCGAACCCGATTCTCCACCAAAAGCTTCGATCTAGGTATTGAATTCCACTCCTTTTGACCTTTTAAAGCTAATGAGAGAGTTGGTTTTGGCTGATATGGGCTGTATACAGAGATGCCATGATGGGGATTTCCACCATGAGCTTTGGTTTCTCCTCCTTGGCTCCAAGTGGCATGAAATTGGGTTGGAAAGGCTTATAATTGATGTGTGGGTTCAGATGTGTGCTTGGGAAGAGAGGAGGAGGGCCACATTGCCTTCATCCCCATTTTCCCTATCTTCTCTCTCCTCTTTTTTCCCCAAATTTCCAAATCTATCCCTTGCATGAAATCTCTCTCAAATTTTAGGGGGGTAGGGGTTGTCATTAACCATTAAGGCTGGTCATGGCCCTTGGTTCATGGGCTTAGCCCATTGGAAATGAGCTTGACTCTCATTTTCTCTCTTTAGGCCTTATATTGACCAAGTTGACTTTTAGGGTTGATTTGGTCAACTTGATGAGTGGGTTGGCCCCACCTGATGGTCATGAACCCCATGTCATCACCTAACATGGGTTGGGTCATGGCTCAAGGCCTTTGCCCATTATGAATGAACTTGGTCTTCAAATTTACTTAAATAGGCCTAAGGTTGACAAAGTTGACTTTTAGGGTTGACTTGGTCAACTTGATGAGTGGGCTGGCCCCACTTGATGGTCATGAACCCCATGTCATCACCTAACATGGGTTGGGCAATGGCTCAAGGCCTTAGCCCATTAGCAATGAACTTGGTCTTCAAATTTACTTAAATAGGCCTAAGGTTGGCCAAGTTGACTTTTACGGTTGACCTGGTCAACTTGATGAGTGGGCTGACCCCACTTGATGATCATGAGCCCTATGGCATCATCGAACATGGGTTGGGCCATGGTGATGCCCCACTTGGCCAAATTGGGCCTATATGTGTGGATTTGACCAAATTAGGGTTATGGTTGACTTGGGTCAACTTGGGTCAATGGTTGACCCAATAATGTGGCTTTTGATTCACTTAGATTGCTTTTAGGGCTAGGGGTATAGTGGTGGGGCCAATGTGTATCTATGATTCCATTTTGGGCTAGTTTGACCTGATTTAACTCGAACCCTATAGTGGGCCCTATGTAAATCCACCCTAACTCCCTGGGTCAAACCTAGCCTAATCTCACTCATCCACCACATGTCATACCCTAATCTAAGTTTAGGGGTCTAGTAGGAAATGGGATGTTACAACCACACTCCTCATCGTGCCAATAAATAGGACCCCTCCCCCCGTCATATAATGAGCGAGAGCGAATGAACAGTAAGTGAACTCACGGATAGTTACTGCGGACTGGATTTTGTATCCGCACGGTCTGAAGATTGACCGGGTTGTGTTGTGCAGGTTGTGCGGATAGCGCTGGAAAGCAAGGACTTGATTCTGACTGCGGTCAGGGACAGTGAAGACTCTGCGGATAACAACCAGCGGTTGACAGCAGGTCGCGGGTTGCGGTTAGGCGGTCTCTCTTATGCAACTTATTTCCCGGTTCAATAAGTTGTCTGATTCTGGCAGCCTATTCAGTTCAGCAGCATCAGATTGTGTGGTCAGGCGCCTAGGAGACCTTGCGGTTAGGCGGCTTGCTGATCGGCGAGTAGAGTACCTTCTTGCATTGGAATAACGGGCAGTCTGCGCGGCTTCGTTTGCGGCTTGGCGACCTGGCGGTTTGTGCGGACTCCGTAGTGCAGCAGTAGAGCCGGCGGCTAACTCTTTGAGTCTGCGCGGTTAGGTTTTGCCTTGTAACTGTTTCTGCTTTCCCTTTGGGTACTTTGGTGAATCACGTCTCGCCATGTATGTCTCGCCTTGTAAAGATTGTTTAGTACAAGATTCTTGCTCTTCAGGTTTGCATCTGGTTTATTTGGGCTCGAAATTAGTTGAGTGTTCCTGCACCTGATTTCCCGTTTTCCGCTATATGAAATTTTAATAGCAGCTCAGAATGAAAATATAGGGGAACCTTCTAATGCTGCTGAGCTCGGAATGAAATTATAATGGAACCTTCCAATGCTGCTGATGAGGATGAGGATGATGATTTCATGATGGAAATAGAAGGGATACTTGGTGATTACGACGATATAGCACCAGCAGGTTTCTAAAAACAGATTGCTCTTCTTTTATTGTAAAGCCTTTCTTTTCCCTTCTCAATTAGCTGTTGTTGTATGGGTCATATATAAATTCATAATGGCTTTGTTGCGTGCATTCATAATTTTAGATTTGCATTTTAGATGTATATCACATTTAATTTCTATTTATCTTGGTGCACATTCAAAATATAGTTGACTCAAAATATACTTTCTTCCAAAGCATGTCCAGATAATTGCTTCTATGCATACTATTATATCCATAAGATGTTAGTCTTTCATTTTTGGTGGGTTTGATTGATGCCTAGGTCACATGCATCTGTACATGCTTGGAAATTGTTATCAAGAACACCGATAAGCATGTCAAGATAATTGCACCCCACATTTAGGAATGTGTGCTTCTGAAACTTTTTATATCCAGATAAGCATAAGCATGTCCATACTATTATATCCAGATAAGCATAAGCTTTATATCCAGATAAGCATAAGCTTTATATCCAGATAAGCATAAGCATGTCCACACTATTATTATCAAAATATACTTGAGTGTTTGTGAAGTGTTTGTGAAGCTTTTTAAAAAGAATCACATCGCATTTAGGAATGTCCCCCCCCCCCCCCCCCCCCCCCCCCCCTTCTGGCCTTCTATGGCTGCACAACATGTCATGGGCAGAGATGCAGTATTGATAAACTGTCACCCTGCAGTTTATCAAAACTGTAATGTTGCAGTTTTGATAAAAAGCAGGGTGCTGCTTTAGCAAAATTGCAAGGTGCATGGCTGTTTTAATTTTATAATTTGTTAATGTGCATGGCGTTATAAATTTTATAATTTGTTAATGTCCATGGCTAACTGAAATTTTATAATTTGTTAGGGTGCGTTGTGTTGATGTGGCCAAGATTGTTGGATGGACAGACTGGTACATGATTCTTCAAGTAGAGATGACTGCGTATGAATTTACAATCAAGAAACAATTCCGACAGCTTGCTCTCCTACTCCATCCTGACAAGTACAAGCTTGTTGGTGCCGAAGGCGCGTTCCAACAAATTAGAAATGAGTACATGCATGTTGTGTATGCATGTGAATAAAACAGTTGTATATTTGAACAGAGCTTTATTAATTTATTGTGATGTGCCTGTGTGGTGTGTTGTAACTAACGTCTTTTGCTCTGTATAATATATATGCAAATGTTGATTTCTGTAGTAAAATAAATTGAGGCGTTCATCTTTAAATTTTATAATTAAATGCATTTTTGTGAAATTATTGGATACGTTTTGGGGTTATTTATGTGCATCCATTTCAAACACTTCTAGTGAGTTTTAGGCAACATTAGATGTTATGTTCAATATCCTCTGTCGTGGCTGGTGGATTTTTTTAAAAAAAAAACCGCATTTTTTTTAAAAAAACATCGCATTTTTTTACAACAGTCTTAAAGTGTTGCCTTTGTATCTTTTGGCAACAGTTTTTAGTTGTAACAGTACATGTCAACATTTCTAAACTGTTGCAATAGGTCTACCAAATAACTGTTGCTTATTTCAACGGCTTAGGCAACAAATTTTATGTATTGTTGCCTAAAGGTCTGAAAACTGTTGTCTTAGACTTTTGGTAACACGTGTATAGACAACACCCCCTATGACAACAGTTTCCACTGTTTTTGCAACACTTGGCAGCTTTAGGAAACAGTTTTTAAGTATTGCTAAATACCAAAAATGTTGTAGTGCCTGCACAGAACAACTTCCTCAGTTACAGCGATTAGAAAACCTTAACCGCAAGTTTAAGCGCGTGCTTGTTCTTACTGTTCACTGGTAGTTATGACGAGCTGGGGGGTCCTATTTATAGGCGTGGGGAGGAGTGTCGTCACCACCTACACCGATAGGATAACCACCCATCAACCTGTGCTGACAAACACATTTATCCGCATAACGCGAATACAAACCAGCTTGTCAGGTCGCGCCAAACCGCTCTTGCCGGTTAGACGACCATACCACACAAGGCGAGCTCGGCGAGTAACCAAGCAGTCCGCACAATTGAGCTCGGCGAGCTAGGCATCAAGCTGGACTTGTCTCCCCCAGACCGAGTCCACGAAAACCCGCGCTTACCAACTTAACCACGCTACCTGAACCTGAGATCATGCCCTTCTGAACATCAGTCCACAACTATCCACGTGGATAGCCTCATCAGACAGCACGACCTCCGGGCACACTGTCCGCGCAAAAAGCTTACTCCGCGATCTAACATCCAGACTGCAAGCTTTGATCCATGCTGAACACCTACGAGCTCCATAAAGTCCGCACAACAACCAACGAACTCTGACCCAACCCGCCCCCATAAGGCACCAGCGACCTGAGGGTAAACCTCCCCAGTTCCCTAATTCGGCTGCCCCTTAGCGAACTAGAGTGCTTGCGGGTCCTGACCACCAGATAACCACAGCCAAGCTGACTGTCCGACTAGGCAATCCGCCAATGCTATCCGCCTAGTCCGCGCGGTCTCTGTAGTCTGTGTGAATTGTGCAAACAGTCCGCCTGACTTCCCCTAGCTACTTCACACTTCAACAATTTCAATAAATATGTGAGTAATAGACGATGTTATCGGTTTGAACCCCGACTGTGCCTCAGGCCTATTCATTTTCTGGCAATTGATAAAATGGCTGGATGAGATTAGGAGGCCAGAAAAATAATGTGCTACAATATGTACGTTGTTGAAGCCGGGAAAATTCCTACTCCAAAATTCGGATCAAGGTAGTCTAAGGTTACTGGTCCAGCGATCGGGCTCGACGGCTAAACGGGCTAAAACGCAGAAATAGAAGGACAACAAAAAGTATCTCAGGTGCTGCGGCAGGGAGATCCCACAACGTACCCGATTTCTTTGTAGGGGAATCATATAGTATGTATGTGTCATTAGTATGTTGTCGATCAAAGTATTTCTCTTTTAAATTAAGTTGTGCGTCAAGTAGTTTTAAATTAAGCATGTCGTGTGTATGTGTCTCCCATGGGGGCAAAATCAGTTCCATCTATTGCTTTGCTGCGGGAATGATTTCTATGTATTTGGCATCATCTTGAATGAAATATTATTCTTTAAATCATCATGTTAATTAACTTGTGATTCTCTTTGTGATATGTATGTGATTATTGCCATGTGATTAACTCCGTGTTGTTTTATAAAAATGAATAGTAAATGTTAATAGCACCCCTGAAATCGCTATTAGCAGCCATTTCAATGTGATATTTTGGCTTTTTTGGGGTGCTATTAGCCAATAGAGGGGTGCTATTAACATTGCCCTATAACAAATATAATTTGATTTAATTGTCATAAGATTTTCAAAGATTTCATTAACTAAAATTTTAAAGATTTGGCAGTTGAAAGAATTAGGGCACTAGATGTTTTCTATTGACGAGATGTTTTCTACGACGAGATGTTTTTCTGGCAAGGGTTTGAGCAGAGCCGTTTTAAATTTTGAAAGGCAAAGTTCCAAATAAGAGTGGGGCCTAGCTAAAAGAAGACGGTTTTTATACACGGACCATAAAAAAGATTAGAATGACGCACTGAAAAATTTTCCATGCAAAGGCAGTTTTACTAGTCATTTTACAAGGATTTGAGTTTTAAGTCTCTGTTTTTTTTCACTGAGCACGATTTCTTTCACCGTGTAAATTAATAAAAATTAAAAAAATATGTGTCGGAAGACAAAAATTGAAAATCAACAAAAATTCATTTGTTTGTAAGAAATTGAGTCTACATAATTAGAATTGAAGATCCATATTCATTAAAATTGGAGTCCAATCTTAATTTTAATTCCATCTAATTTAATAAAACTCAAAGAAAATCAAAGTGAAAATTTAAGAAAAAGCGGTTGTAGAAATATATTTTAAAAGCTCAACCTTAACTCCTTAAGTAATAGTTTATTTTTTAATATAAATGAATTCATTTATTTTAAAATAAAATTAATTAATTAATTAATTAATCTTATTTCAATACTGTTGATGGGATTAATTTTTCAAAATAATTCCAGACGAATCGAAGTTTTTTTTTCACAATCTCTACTGACTCGCCGATACAAATCCAACTGGCCCATTCTCATACAATTTTGATGTTGTTTGGTCTTCCAAACGGACTTCAGGTCGCGCATAAACGAGCGAACACAAACTTCACCACTCATCATAGAGGAGTGGATAACCCCACTCCCTTTGCAGGGAGAGCCACAATGCCTTGGTAGGAAGAGAAAGAACCGCCACAACCGAGAGTACGCACCCCCCCCCCACAATTGCAGGTGTGATCATGCCCGCGACCAGACAGCCGCTAGGCCGCGTGGCCCCATAATCGAGCTGTCGGAGGGCCGAGCGGGACCCTACGTGCATGGCCGCACAGCCGCACGACACCTTGATCATGCGGCCAAAGGGCCGTGTATGATCTTGTGAGCGACTACACAGCCGCGTGGCGTGAGGCCGCATGGCCGCGACTACACAGCCGCGTGGCGCGAGGCTACATGGCCGCGTGGTGCGAGGCCGAAGAGCAGTGCATGACCACGACCGCGCGATCCCCTGGTCGCATGGCTACCCACGGCCAGCCGCGCACGATCGATCGAAACTAACTGAGATCCTTTCTGAGGATGTTTACTCATTTGCAGAATTTTTGAATAATTGCATTATTTGGACTCACGTCTACGTTATAGTTGTTGAATTTTCCGGATCTTGGAATGAGCAGGGGTTATCTCAACTTAGAATGCTAAGCACAACCAGAGACACATGCAGTAACAAGAATCTTTATTGACACAACAATCTTCTTACAAGGCGAGACATGCATGGCGAGACATGATTTCACCAATATACCAAACAGAACAAAAACAACAAGGCAAAACTAACCGCATGGACTCAGGGAGTAACCGCCGATTCCACTACTTCACTACGGAGTCCGCACAGACCGCCTAGTCCGCCAATCCGCGAGCTAGCCGAGCGGACAGACCGTTTTTCCAATGCAATCTCTACTCACCGATCAGCAAGCCACCTTACCGCCTGACCACGCGATCTGCTGCTGCCGAACTGAACAGGCCTCCAGAGGCGGACAGCTTATTGAACTGGGAAACTAGTTGCCAAAGAGAAAACCGTCTAATCTCTATCCGCAACCTGCTGCTCACCGCCTGTTGCTTAACCGCAGAGTCCGCACCAACCAAATCCTGGCTATCCAGCGCTATCCGCACAACCTGCACAGCACAACCCCGGTCAACCCTATCAACTCGCGCGGATACAAATATCCAGTCCGCAGCAACTACCAGCGAACATCTTACTTTTCATTCACACTGCATTTGTCGTGACGGAGGGGTCCTATTTATAGGCACGATGAGGAGTGTGGTCACCGCCCTAGCCGATAGGATCATCGCCACCATCCCGCGGCGAATACAAAGCAGTCCGCCCAGTCAGCCGTGACCTTGTGTGATAGCCAGCCCGCCTCAGCATCACCAAGGCCGGACTGACTTCCCAGTCCGCCTTGTCGCCAAAGGGCCAAGCCGGTCTTGGTCGGCATCCCGCAAGACTCTACAACAACACCGCTCGTCCGCCATCCCGCGAACACGGCAGCAGTCTGCATAACTCTGAGTCCGCAGCTAAGCACCAAGCTGACAGCTGCCGAACTCAGCGGACAAGGCTCCAGCCCGCGTGCCGAGGCGGACACTTCTCCAGTGAATATTCACCAAGCATACAGCCACCCCATAGAGCAACACCTGCCGACCTTGGCGGACTGAGAAGCAGTCCGCACATCACTGCGTGATCCCCCCGGATTAAGCCAACCATGGACTTGTTCAAAATCAACAAAGTCCACACCACTGGCCACAAGGGCCAGTCCACACTTACTGCGGATACTGGTACCAGTCCGCCAAGCTCGGCAAACTCCAGCATCAATCCGCTCAAACCGGCAAACCCTGCGGCTACCACCAGCTGCACCACAAGAGCTAGACCAAAGCCTCTGCCATGCCGGTCTGTCGAGCTCATGTCCAGTCCGCATCTTGCCGGACTCCGCGGATAGAGGAGCTATCCGCTCGGTTACCATTTGGGAACATCCTACTGACTGAGCAAAAGCTAGTCTGGTTGGCTGCCTCCTCTGTTCGCACAGACCGCGCGAACAGACCGCCAAGGCCACCACATCCAGCATATCCGCTGACTTAAACTGCCAATCCTGTTCGCGCAATCCGCGCGGACAGATCGCCCTGGTTGCCTAACCACCAGCTAACTGCTGCCTTATTGCTGACCTGCCTATCCGCCTATCCAGACCACACAGGCCACGCAGATAGAACACCAAGGTTGCGCAATCTGCCACTTTCACTTCACAATTTTCAACACTCCCCCTTGAAGTGAGAAGTGGCAAGCAACCATAGCAGTTCCTGTAACCTTACACCTGGTTCCTCCGATAGTGCCTCCGAGAAGATCTCAAAGATATAGTCCTCGCCCCGCCTATCCTGGACCATAAGGGATCCTTCCAGCATCTCCCATAAGGAGCCATGCTTCCCCCTGCCTTCTTTAGCTTTGACCTCCACTTATGCGTCACAAGAGTATCACCAACGACCTTGGGCACAAGGTCCCAAGCCTCGTCACCCTTGAGAATAGTCACCTCCTCAACCATGGTGTCAACCACCTCCTTGACTCCAGTGGTGTCCTCAAAGCTAGAAGAACCTTGCTCGATCTGAGGGCCTGCAAGGAAACATGAGATAAGGCTCACCGAGTTTCCTTCACTGTATCGAGCCGGGTGGTTGGTGATCCTCTTCGCTCTCTGAAGACCTTGATCACAGCTAATCACCTCCACTGCAACTCCTGAACCAGCTCCAATCCTGGGCAAACCTGGAGCATCGCTCCCCTTGCTATCTGAACAAGAAGCCACCACCTTGGAACTAGAAGCATCTTGAGCATTGCTCCCCCTGCTTCCTGAACCACAGGCCCCTGGAGTACAACTCCCCTTGCTTACTGAACCAGAAGGCACCGTCTTCGAACCCGAAGCATGCACCTGGAGCATCGCTCCCCCTGCTTCCTAAACCTGACGACTCTGCCCTTGAGCTAGAATAGCTTGGAGCTCCTGGTGACTCAGGCAGCTTCAACTGTACCTTTGCAGCAGCCTTATCATGCCCATCATCTAACCTGCTCACCTCTAGCACAACATGTGAGCTATCCCAGTATGACGTCAGCTCATCGAAGACAACGTAGCTCAATGATATACGATGAACTTCTTCGTTACTGGATCCATGTGTTGGGTACATTGGAAAATGTGTACCTGATTTAAAGAAGCCTAACTTAGCTCAATGATATACATCAAGATGTATTTGATGTTATTTTGAGTTGACATGTGCAGGTTAAGAATGTACTAAAATACAGGAAAAATATTCTAAGTCCATGTGTCGACACCAGAAGAAGCTGTGTCGACACTTCAGAAAGATTGTGTCGACACTTGAAGAAGGCTGTGTCGACACAGAGAAAAAGAGTCGACAACAATTGTGTCGACACTGGGAGGCTGTGTCGACACACAGGATTGCTAGTCGACAACACGTGTGTCGACACCAGAAGACTGAGTCGACATATAGAGGCAGAGTCAACAACATCTATGTCGACACCTGGAGGTAGTGTCGACACTCTCTATATTCTGAGTCTACATCAACTGTGTCGACACACAGGATTTGTGTCGACACACTGCAAAGTCTAGACCAAGTTAGTTGCTGGAGTATGATGAAGTGTTTGTGTCGACACAAATGCTCTGTGTCGACACATTCTCTAGATGTAGTATCTAGAAGCTGAGTCGACATAAAGGCAGACATGTCGACATCATAAAAGGCTGTGTCGACACCTACGTCACTTATGTCGACATATATTGACAGATGGTCTCGATACTTTCTAACAGACAGTCTCGACGCTTTGCTGACAAAGACAAAGGCACAAGATCTGTTTGAAGACTTGACAGCTGTGAGTTACAACAGGTTGACAGAAGCTGTCAGACTTGTCAGAAGTTTGTTAGAAACCGGATCAGCCGGTTTCCAAGGATGAAGTCTATAAATAGACAGATTCAGAAGAAGAAACATATAGTATTGAGACAACACGACACACATTAATCATCTATTAGGAGATAAGATCTCTGATCAAGAAAGTGCAAGGCACAGAAGAAGATCTTCGTGAGAAGATCTAAGAAGACATTCTGACGTGTACAACCACTCAGGATCAGTCTAAGTAGAATTCTTTCAAGAATTCTGAAGTATCATCAAAGGTGTTGGATAGAGAGGGATCCAACCATTTTGAAGACAAGAAGGAAGCTATCACAGGTTTCTAAAGTTCATATTCAAGAAGCTTTGAAGAAAGCTAAGATCCAGTTGATTTCATCCATCAGGTTTTTTCAAGAAGCTGATCAAGAACAGTCTTGTCCCTTCTCTCTAAACAGGGGCAAGATATTTTATAACTTCAATTTCTATTTCTATAGGATCTATTTGTATAGATCTGAGTTGTAAGCCTAGATTATAAAGGCTGAGTGTAGGAGAGGTATTCTCTGAGTGGTAGGGCTGTTTATGCCTGAGTGTAGGAGAAGGTATTTCTCTGAGTTGTAGGCCTTGTGGCAAGGCTGAGGTAGGGCTTATTAGCCTGAGCTGTAGGAACCTTTCAGGGTTCTGAGTTGTAGGGACCTTTCTAGGTTCTGAGCTGTAGGATCTGAGGATCTGAGATAAAGAAGGAAGTTAGGCCGAATCTAGCACACTGCTAGATAGGTGAAGGGGGAAAGTGGATGTACCCAAACCTTGGGAAACCACTATAAATATGTGTGCAATCTGTGGTGTGTGCATATTTATGATTGCTGTATTGTGTTTGCTGCAGTATTTGCTGAATTCTCTTATAGTCAGAAATTATATTTTGCCTTAAGTTAAAACAAGCATTAGAACCTATTCACCCCCCCTCTAGGTGTTTAGGTGGTCTTGAAAGTATAACTATCAAGTGGTATCAGAGGGAGGTTGCTCAAAGAAGGACTTAACAGTCTGAGTTAGATCCATAAGGCAGAATCAATAATCAAGAAAATGGGTTCTGGAGAGAATCACAAGGAACTAGGGTCAATGAAATTACCCATCTACAGGAAAGAGTTTTTTGGAATCTGGAAAGAAAGGGTTAGGTTGTTTATGGAGGTTTCTGATCCAAGGATATATATCACAGTACAGGAAGGCCCCTTCATTCCAATGAAGGTATCAGTTCTTGATGCAAATATTCAAACTCCAAAGAGTTATTCTGAAATGACCAAGGATGAGATCATCCTAGCAACACTAGACAAAAGAGTACAGAATATTATTATAAGTTCTATAGATGATGCCACATTTCAAAATCTGATTCACTGCAAAACCTCCAAGGAAATGTGAGACACTTTGATTGTCTACATGGAGGGTTCTGAAGAAGTTAGACAAGATAGAAAGTCTATGCTCAACCAAGAATATGAGAGTTTCAGATAAGGGAAGTCTGATAGCATAACTGAATGCTACAAGAAATTCTACAGGATAGTGAATGAACTAATGTCCTATGGAAGGGTCTTCAGTACCTATGAACTGAATGACAAATTCCTAAGATCCTTGACAAAGGATTGGGACACCAAGATTTATGTTATAAGAGAAGTGGCCAAACTGGCAGACATTTCTCCTCCAACCTTGTTTGGAAAGTTACTATCATATGAAATGCAACTAATGGCTAGGACAGAGGAAGAAATGAATTTAAAAGGAGAACATAGAGAAAGGTCTGTGGCCTTCAAGGCTAAAGCCACTAGAAAGAATAGGAGGATATCTCCATCACCTCCTAAGGAAGTTGTTGAAGTTAACTCAGAAAATTCAGACAATAAGAACTCAGAAAGCAGTGATTCAGATGCAGATTTTGCTGCCTTTACAAGCCAGTTTCAGAGGTTCTTGAAAAAGAAGCAGTGTAAGTCAAGGCCCTCCACATCACAGCTAGTTGATGATTACTATCAGAAGAGAAAATCATCAAGAAAGAAGAGGAGCAAAACTAAGCCCAGCAAAGCTACTACATCAAAGATTGTTTGTTATTGCTGCAATAGGCCTGGACATGTGGTGGTTGAGTGTCCAGAAAAGAGAAAGGAGTCAACAGACAGAAAGAAGACTCAACAAAAGGGCAAGAAGGAGAAATCCTTTGTTGCTAAGAAGGAGAAGAGTCTTACAGATCAATCCTCCTCAGAGTCAGAATCTAAAGCTGAAGCATACATTGGACTGTATGCAGCTAATGAAGAAGATGAGTTTATGCAATTGCTAAACTCCATCCATGATCAAGAAGACCAAGAATACATGGGTCCGATGGATGAGTCAGAAGATAACCAATGCCAGGATCAGCCTGGTCCTAGTAAGTTACAAAATGATTTTAGCACTTCTGATATTAGTACTGGTTCAGAGTCAGATTCATCTACATCAAGTGATGTGAATGGGTCTGAATCTGAAGGTGATATTCATCAATTGATGGATGAATATAGGGTCTTATTGGAGGCTCTTAAGAAAAGGAAAAACCTGACCAAAACTCAGGCTCAGGAAATTGCTGATCTTAAGTTGGTTGTATCAGACTTGAAAAAAGAATTTGATCAAAAGTTGAATGAGGTTGCCAAACTGAAAACAATAACTGTGATTCAGATGGGCACAATCACATACAAATCTGATCAAATTAAAAGTCTGGAGGCCAAACTTCAAGTTGAGAGGAACTTAGTGGCTAGTTACTCTAAGCCAAAATCTATCCTACCCTTGATATATGAGTTTATAGCTCAAAAGGGTAAGGCAGGCTTGGGCTTTAAAGGTAACACTAAAGCTGACCAATTCAAAAGAAAGGGCAAAGCTCCAGTTCAACCACAAAACTCCAAAGTCCCTATGATGTTTAGAAAAGTGCAAGTGCCTTCTAACAAATATGATCTTGAAAATATTCATGGTCATATTAAGACTGATGTTCTGAAAAACAAGGGTGTTAATGCCAATAGTTCTGCCCATGTTCATAAACCCAATGGTTATAAGAAATCAATGGGTGAAGATGCAGCAGCACCAACACTAGACAGAAATTTTTCTGCCAAGGGTATATCTAGACCTAGATACAACAAATATGAATGTTGGTGCTGTGGCAAGAGAGGCCATTTTGCCTTAAACTGCTGGCATAACACAAGTGGAAGGAAGAACAATAGTCTACCAGTTAGAAGAGTTGCTGGTAGTTTTGATATGAATGATGCTAACCTGAACCAAGGACCCAAGACTTACTTGGGTTCTAAGGGAAAGTAATTATGTATTGCAGGAAATTCCAAGTTGTCATGCCCCTATATGGTACTTGGACAGTGGTTGTTCCAGGCACATGACTGGAATAAAGGGGCTGCTGAAGGAGTACACATCTGTCAAAGATGGGCCTAAAGTTATCTTTGGTGGATCTGAAAGAGGGATCATCAAAGGGTTTGGTAACATTTCCTCAAACCAAATTACCATCACTCAAGTGGCTTATGTAAAAGGTTTGAAACATAATCTGATAAGCATAAGTAAGCTAAGTGATCTTGGATATGACATTTCATTTGTTAAGGATGGATGTCATATCAAAAGGTCAAGTAATCAAAAGGTCATATTGACTGGGTATAGAAAGAGAAATGTTTATTGTCTTGATTTTGTATGTGAGAACAAGGTTTCTCCTATTTCTTGTAGCTGATGATAATGCATCTCATTATGTCAAATGGCACAAGAGGCTGGTCCATCTTAACTACAAGACAATTGGCCAACTCTTTAGCAAAGAGTTAGTGAGGAATGATCCTCAAGTTAAGTGTATAAAGGAAGGTATATGCTCTGCTTGTCAAAAGGGCAAGCAGACAAAATCCTCCTTTCATAGCCTTGAAAACAAGGATTCAGTGAGGTGTTTATACCTCTTACATATGGATCTTTTTGGTCCTATGCCAGTTCATAGTCTAGGTAGGAAGGTCTACACTTTTGTGGTTATAGATGACTATTCTAGATATACATGAGTGTTCTTTCTGAGACAAAAATCAGAAACCCCAAGTGTCTTACTTAGTTTTATGAAACAAATTCAGAATGAACTGAACAGTATAGTGGTCAAAATCAGAAGTGACCATGGCACTGAATTTCAATCTGAAAGTATGACAAAATTATGTGAAGACTTTGGGATTTTCCAAGAATTCTCCTCACCAAGAACACCACAGCAAAATGGTATTACTGAAAGAAAGAATAGGACATTGATTGAAGCTGGTAGAACTCTATTGAGTGACACTTCTCTTCCAGAATATTTCTGGGCTGAGGCAGTAAATACTGCATGTCATGTGATCAATAGGGCTTCTATCACCAAGAGCCACAAAAAGACTCCCTATGAAATTATGAAAGGTAGAAAACCAAATCTATCCTACTTTAGGATCTTTGGTTGCAAGTGCTATATACTTAACAATGGCAAGTCTTATCTAACTAAGTTTTCTGTCAAATCTCAAGATGGGATATTTGTTGGATACAACATCAATAGTAAGGCTTATAGAGTCTACAACTTGACTACTCAAGTTGTAGAAGAATCTGTACTTGTTGTATTTGATGAAACAAGATTAATCAACAGTGAATTGCCTTGTAGATCAAATAATCCAACAGGTATAAGCAAAAGGATGGACAAGCTTTCCATTGCAGAAGCATCAAATGCAGATGAAGTATTGGAAAATGAAGGCTACTGTCCAGGGGGAGTACAAGACTCAATAGAAGCTGATGACAACCAAGAGGTGCAGCATAATGAAGGAGGTGGAGATGTTCAACCTGAAGGAAATCTACCTCCAGCTATAAGACATCTAAAAGACCATCCAGCAAATAAAATTATAGGTGATCCAAGACAAGGAGTGCAGACTAGATGCAGAAATCTTAGCACAGTCCTGCATTCAAGTTTTCTATCTCAACTGGAGCCTAAGAAATTTGAAGAAGCCATCCAAGACCAACACTGGATTAATGCTATGTAAGAGGAGCTTAATCAATTTAGAAGGTGCAAAGTTTGGGAGTTAGTTCCTAAACCAAGAGACCACAACATCATTGGCACAATGTGGATCTTTAGGAACAAGTTGGATGAGAGTGGAGTAATTGTGAAGAACAAAGCAAGATTGGTCGCTAAAGGATACAGGCAGGAAGAAGGGATTGACTTTGATCAAACATTTGCCCCAGTAGCAAGACTGGAGGCAATCAGAATGTTCCTTGCCTATGCAGCATATCAAGGATTCAAAGTATACCAAATGGATGTGAAATCAGCATTCCTGAATGGTGATCTAAAAGAAGAACTCTATGTAGAGCAGCCATCAGGTTTTGTAGATTCTATTAAACCTGGTTATGTCTATAGACTTAGGAAAGCATTGTATGGGTTAAAGCAAGCTCCAAGGGCTTGGTATGAAACCCTGTGTACTTTCCTTATTGAGAATAAATTCTCAAGAGGTAAAATAGACAAAACTCTATTCCTAAGGGAATCAAAAGGTAAGATAATCTTAGTCCAGATCTATATAGATGACATAATTTTTGGGTCTACAGAGAACAACCTTTGCAAAAAGTTTGCCAAACTTATGCAAGGGAAGTTTGAAATGAGCAGTATGGGGGAACTTAAGTTCTTCTTGGGACTCCAAGTAAGACAGACTTAAGATGGCTTGTTCATATCCCAGTCTAAGTTCACCAAGGAATTAATTAAGAAGTATGGTATGGAATCATCCTCCACCATGAGAACTCCTATGGGAACAAATATTTCAATATGCAAAGATGATGTAGGTAAGCCTATAGATGAGTCTTTGTATAGAGGAATAATTGGCTCCCTATTATATCTCACTGCTAGTAGACCAGACATTATGTATGCTACATGTGTCTATGCTAGGTACCAAGCTTGCCCTAAAGAATCACATTATACTGCAGTCAAAAGGATATTGAGATATCTTAAGGGCACACCTAATCTAGGCCTTTGGTACCCTAGGAATGGAGATTTTCTACTAACAGGTTATTCAGATGCAGATTTTGCAGGCTGTAGAGAAGATAGAAAGAGTACTACAGGTACATGTCAATTCTTGGGAGTAAGGTTGATATCCTGGAGCAGTAAAAAGCAGACTAGTGTGGCAATATCCACTACTGAGTCTGAATATGTGGCTGCAGAAAGTTGCTGTGCACAACTATTGTAGATTCAGCATCAGTTAAAGGACTATGATATTCAAGTAAGTAGAACACCTTTATTGTGTGATTCTAAGAGTGCTATTTCTATTGTAAACAATCCTGTTTCACATAGTAGAACTAAACGTATAGAAATAAAATAGCATTTTCTTTGAGAACATGTAGAAAAAGAAGACATCTCATTGGAATTTGTTAAAACAGATTATCAAATTGCAGATGTATTTACTAAGCCACTGGATGAAACTAAATTCAATAAATTTAAAATTGAATTAGGAATGCTGGCCATAGGTTAATTTACCATAAAATTGGCTAAGTAAAATGGTGTCGACACATTCAGTGATAAAGTGTCGACACAGAAAAGTAATGTCGACTTGTCAGGGAAATTGTGTCGACACATGAGAAAATGTGTCGACACCTAGACATCAAGAGTCGACTCATCCAGAAATGTAGTGTCGACACATCCAGTATAATGATTTCCACACTTACAGATTTTGTGTCTACTATTATACTAAGAGTCAACACATAATTTCTGATGCACTACTTAGTATCTCCCGTGTCGACATATCATCAATTGGTGTCGACACAAAGTAGTCAACATTAATGTCGAGACAATAGATGTTTGTGTCGACACATTCCGATTGTGTCGACACATTTAAACTATTTTTTCCCGACTTTTGACCTTCTTTCATTAGAGGGTATAAATAGGTCGAGAATGTATTCTGTCGACACGCTTACAAGGTTTTCGAGTCTGAAACCCTGTATCGACAATCTCTCTTCTCTTCTCTCAAGATTTCTCATCTTTCCAATGACGCCAAAGGTTGAAGACAACATCAATGAGGGATATGAGTTGGTTAGGGCTACATTCGACAAGCCGCGGCAGAAATCAAACAAGTAATTTCTCTTCTTGCTGACAATGGAATGGAATACCTTGTTTCTGAACCTTCAAATATTTAGAAGAAAGAAGTTGTCGAGTTCTATACTGCTGCAACGTTGGATTCCACTGGTCTAAAGATAAAATCTACAGTTCATGGGACTAAGGTTAAAATTACTCTCAAAAGTATACGAAAGATTCTTCGTCTACCTACCATTAAAGATGAAGAAGAGGTCCCAGCCTCAAAAACAAGGGAGGCTCTCCAGTGGTGTGGATTGGATCCAACCATAAGAATCGGAGCAGCCATTAACCGAAAGGGAATGAATCCACAAGGGAAGTTCCTATCTGAAGTAGTAGGAAAGGTGATTTTATGTAAACCAGGAGGCCATGATAGGATATCTGCCATGATGTTCTCTCTAATGACAAGAATAATCTACAAGATTAACACAGACTGGTCTGCAGTTCTGTTTGATAAAATCATCGAAGGAATCAAGAAGCCAAATTTGGCTAGAATTATGAGTCTATACCTGGATGGACTCATTCCAGAGGTCATGCAACAAATTCCTGGGTCCAAAATCAATCACATGAGGAAAATGGACATGAGATTATTCTCCAGGTGGGATAGGGTTCTGTCCAAAGAGATGCCTGATGTGGACAGGCAGGATACTACTGAGACATCACCATGACATGTTCTTGGCACTGAACAAATTCAAGGAGAACAAGTTAGAGAACAGGCTGAGGACCAGACTGGGTCTACTCAAGTCCAGGAAGAACCAATCCCTGCACAGGTGCAGAAGGAGCCAGCTCACACTCCTGCCCAGAACATTTCTAATCCTGACCAGTTGTAGGGGGAGCCAAATTTTAACCAAGTACAAGTGGAAGAGAAACTACACTTATCAGAAGATTTGAACACTGCTGATATTGATATATCATCACCTGCACCAGCACAAAAGGAATACACTCTAGAAGAGTTATTTCATGACATTGGACAGGCAGCTGATAAGGATGACACCCTAAGGGTTGAGGAGGAGAAAGGTGTTGTTGAGGGGGAGCAAATGAATGTTGAGGAAGAACAACAAGACACTGAGAAAGAAATTCCTCCATCTCCTCAAGAAAGAGTTCAGATTGACAGTTCTTCAGAATCTGAGGCAGAAGAAGCCAGGGAGGCTAAGAAAAGGAAGCTCATGGTCTTCAAGAGAAGAAGTCAAAGCTATAAGCAAGCTATCCAGACTGCAAGTCATCAATCTCCTACTGAGTTTGATTACAATAAGTTCATGGTGAATTTGCAGGAAAAGATGGATGAGCAAAGAAGAGCCATGGAAAAATATGTAGATGAAAGTAATAAGTCACTTCAGTTTGATCTTGCCCAAGACATCAAGTCAATCAGATTTGAGGTAAATCTGAATAAAAAGGAGATGACAGATTGCTTCCACAAGGGAGGTAATGCTGTGGTTTTTCTAGCTCAACAACACAAAACTATCCTTGGTAAGGTGGATGACATTGCATTGAAACAAGGATATGTTCTAGAAAATCAGTTGAGAATGAATGACAATCTGACTGAATCTCATAATGAAATTCTCACTGAGTTAAAAGATACTGCAACAAAGCTGACTGCTGCAAGGACTAAAGATATAGAAGACTTTGATCAAAAGCTCAAAGATGCCCTGGATTCAGTTCAAACTGCAATAACCACCTCACAGAAAGAAATATCTGACAAGCTTCTCAAATTAAAATCATTCTTTAAAGAGGGTGTGAATTTTCTTGATGGACAAATAAGGTTTCAGAAGGATGATCTTAGGGATCATGTTGCCAGAGAAGTCCTAAAGGGGGAGAGGGTACTTATCCATACTGGCTCAGAACATGCCAAGTGGGTTACCAACAGTGTCAGAGCCACATTGGGATATCCACCATTGTGTGATGATGATGCAGTTGCTGAGTCGGGAATACAACAAGGTCTACTTGAAGGCAATCAACCTGAGGTTGCCCAAGTCATATACCCCCCTGTTGATTTTGAAATGATTCATCATCAAGTACAGGCAATGTACAATCCTCCACAGGAGGTTACAAATGTAATTATTGAAAAAGTAGATCAGCCAGGAGCCAATTTGAAAGATCAACAAGATGCTCAATTATCCAAGAAGAGATTTAGAGAGCAAGCTGAACAAAGACCTGATTTTGAGCAGTGGAGCCCCACCTCAAGGAACATTATACTAACTGCATGGAAGGCTGTGAAGGATCAAATGCATGAAAGAGGAAAGTGGTATAATGAAATTGAATGGCAAAAGTATGAGGCCAGGCAGGAGGCCATAGTTCAGTTCAGAAGAAAGGCTAAGATGGGGAAACTACCACCTGATGCTCAGGAGCCGAGCAAGTATTTTCCCAAGCCCTTTCATTACTTTGAAAGGCAAAGGCTCAAGGAGGAAGCTCAAAAGAAAGCTGAACTGAAAGGCAAAAAGCCTGCTGATGTTGCTGAAACTACTGTGAAGGCTCAGATTCAATCAGGAAAAGGAATTGTCATCCAGGAGCCTGATCATTCTTAGTTTAAGTTTATCAGTTCTTTCAAATGTTTTGTAATGATCTGTTTGTTAATCCAATCAATGTAACCAAGTTGTAACAAACATTTCTAAATGAATAAACAAAACCTTGTTCTGTAATCATTTCTTCATGTTCATCTTTATTCTGTGATGAATCTGTGGTTAATGTTTTGTTTATAAAAGATTCCTGTTGTATTATGCTCTTATACATCATCATATTAAATTTTCATAAATAGTGTATATCATTAGCTAAAAGGATTATGACTTCTCCAAATAGGGGGAGATTGTTGGGTACATTGGAAAATGTGTACCTGATTTGAAGAAGCCTAACTTAGCTCAATGATATACATCAAGGTGTATTTGATGTTATTTTGAGTTGACATGTGCAGGTTAAGAATGTACTAAAATACAGGAAAAATATTCTAAGTCCATGTGTCGATACCAGAAGAAGCTGTGTCGACACTTCAGAAAGATTGTGTCAACACTTGAAGAAGGTTGTGTCGACACAGAGAAAAAGAGTCGACAACAATTGTGTCGACACTGGGAGGCTGTGTCGACAAACAGGATTGCTAGTCGACAACACGTGTGTCGACACCAGAAGACTGAGTCGACATACAAAGGCAGAGTCAACAACAGTTGTGTCGACACCTGGAGGCAGTGTCGACACTCTCTATATTCTGAGTCTACATCAACTGTGTCGACACACAGGATTTGTGTCGACACACTGCAAAGTCTAGACCAAGTTAGTTGCTGGAGAATGATGAAGTGTTTGTGTCGACACAAATGCTCTGTGTCAACACAATCTCTAGATGCATATCTAGAAGCTGAGTCGACATAAAGGCAGACATGTCGACATCATAAAAGGCTGTGTCGACACCTACGTCACTTATGTCGACATATATTGACAGATGGTCTCGACACTTTCTAACAGACAGTCTCGACGCTTTGCTGACAAAGACAAAGGCACAAGATCTGTTTGAAGACTTGACAGCTGTGAGTTAAAACAGGTTGACAGAAGCTGGAAGACTTGTCAGAAGTTTGTTAGAAACCGGATCAGCCGGTTTCCAAGGATGAAGTCTATAAATAGACAGATTCAGAAGAAGAACATATAGTATTGAGACAACACGACACACATTAATCATCTATTGGGAGATAAGATCTCTGATCAAGAAAGTGCAAGGCACAGAAGAAGATCTTCGTGAGAAGATCTAAGAAGACATTCTGACGTGTACAACCACTCAGGATCAGTCTAAGTAGAATTCTTTCAAGAATTCTGAAGTATCATCAAAGGTATTGGATAGAGAGGGATCTAACCATTTTGAAGACAAGAAGGAAGCTATCACAGGTTTCTTAAGTTCAGATTCATGAAGCTTTGAAGAAAGCTAAGATTCAGTTGATTTCATCCATCAGGTTTTTTCAAGAAGCTGATCAAGAATAGTCTTGTCCCTTCTCTCTCAATAGGGGCAAGATATTTTATAACTTCAATTTCTATTTCTGTAGGATCTATTTGTATAGATCTGAGTTGTAAGCCTAGATTATAAAGGCTGAGTGTAGGAGAGGTATTCTCTGAGTGGTAGGGCTGTTTATGCCTGAGTGTAGGAGAAGGTATTTCTCTGAGTTATAGGCCTTGTGGCAAGGCTGAGGTAGAGCTTATTAGCCTAAGCTGTAGGAACCTTTCAGGGTTTTGAGTTGTAGGGACCTTTCTAGGTTCTGAGCTGTAGGATCTGAGGATCTGAGATAAAGAAGGAAGTTAGGCCGAATCTAGCACACTGCTAGATAGGTGAAGGGGGAAAGTGGATGTACCCAGACCTTGGGGAACCACTATAAATGTGTGTGCAATCTGTGGTTTGTGCATATTTGTGATTGTTGTGTTGTGTTTGCTGCAGTATTTGCTGAATTCTCTTATAGTCAGTAATTATATTTTTCCTTAAGTTAAAACAAGCATTAGAACCTATTCACCCCCCCGCTAGGTGTTTAGGTGGTCTTGAAAGCATAACTATCACCATGTACCTCCATCTCCTCTTCCACTCATCATACCCAATGAATACTAGATTCGTCTTGAGATCACTAGGAGATTGTATATAGCAGGTAGACCTAAACACTCGAAAGTGCTTCTCACTGGGCTTTACCCCGAACATCAACACATACAGAGTCTTCACGTTGATCGGATCTAGAGGCAACCGATTGATGACATGTACAGCGCAGGCCATCCCTTCCACCCAAAAAGCCTTAGGAACTCCTTTGCATCGTGTTGAAGTATGAGACCGGGCGGTCTGGCGGTCTAAGCCTGGAGGGTTGTAGACCGCGCAGTCTAGCGGTTCTCTCCAGCGGTCTGGCAGTTTGGCAGTCTGGCAGTCTGGCGGTCTGGCGGTCTAGCGGTCTGGTGATTGTTGTTTGTAGTCCGGCGGTCTGGCGGTTCATCTCCGGTGGCTTGGAAACCGGACGGTCTAGCAGTCTCCTACCGCATTTCGCTCTCTTGCATCTAGTATTGCCGAGCGGTTAGCCCATTGTCATAACCACAAGGCTTGTTCGGTCTGCTTGTTTCTAGCCGCACATATTCTGTATATTTTTAGTCCCACATTGTTAGTTTGTACACTCTTTTCTCTCCTTCATTCTATAAAAGGGAGACCATACCTTTGTAAATGATATTTTTTTGGATAATAAAACTTTCAATTATTCAAAGTTTTGGCTTGTTTTTAGTCGTTTGTTCGCTACTTTCACATAGTATCAGAGGACTCGATCTTCTCCTCATGATTCTGTGCGCTCTCTCTAACCGCGCGACCTGTCCGTGCGGCTTGCTTCTTCTTCTCGCGAACTGTCCTCGCGGCTTGTTTCTTCCGCCTGTTTGCGCCCTGTTCGCGCAGCTTCTTTCTCTCCTTGTCGTTGCCCTTTTTGTGCGTGACCTCTTTGATTCCCCAGTCTTCTTGCCTCAACCTGTGCTTAGTCGTCGCTCCCTCCTCTTCTAGCTTCTCCTCTTCTTTAGTCGTCGCGACCTGTTTGCCTTGTTCGCCTTGTCTGCCTCCCAGCGGACCTTTCTTCTGTTCGTGCGGGCTGCCTTCTAGCCGCTTGACTTTTTTCCTTCTGCTTAGTTCTGCGGCTTGGTCGTGGCTTTTCTGGCTGCTGGTGTCTAACATCGTGACCGCTGTAGCTCTTCTTCTCCCTGACCCCGCGGCTTGTTTCCTAACCGCGCGGCTTCCCATTTCTTTCTCCTATGGCTCTTTCTGAAACTTCCACTGTCACCACTTATGTCGCCAATCCGGCTCCGCCTCCTCCTCCCACTCCTTTCGGAAACCTTGGCACAGTTTCTAAACTAGGTGGTTCTAACTATCCGGATTGGAGCGTTTCTTTCACCTTTCTCCTTCGCTCTCAGCGCAAACATCATCACCTCATCGATGACCCTCCTCCAGACTCTGCTGAATTTGATGACTGGGATGTGAGTGATGCGCTTGTCCGCACTTGGCTGGCTAACAGCCTCTCTGATGAATGCCTTCCCGTCATACGCCATGATGAGACAGTCAAGGCCGTCCATGTCTCCTTCCATGTCTCTTGCGGACCTCTTCACTCATCCTTCCATGTCTCCTGCTGCGGCTTATCAGCAAGTTCAGGCTCTTGGCGCCGAGATCCTCCAGAATCGCACCTTCTCCGCGGAATTGGCCGATCAGCACAAACACTTCCAAGAACTCCTGGTTATTTGTTATCTTTTGCGACTCTCCGAGTCTTTTGATATGATCTGCCAGCAGATCTTGGGCGAGGCAGAGTCTCCCACTTTTGATTCCACCGCGACTCGCATCGCTGCTGTTAATTCTCTGCTCCAGCGTCCTCTGTTGTCCTCCCCTCCTCCACAATACTCCTATGCTCACCAAGCTCAGCGGGGTGGCACTAGTGGCCGCAGCTAGTCAAGCCAGTGCGATTTGTCTAGGTTCCTCTGCTCTCACTGTTGTCGTACCGGCCATTCTGTTGACCGCTACTGGCAGAAACATCCTCATCTTCGCCCCTCTGGTCATACATCTTCCTCAACCTTCGCCTCCTCTCGGCCATCTGCCTCTGTGTCCATGACCTCAGGTAGTGCTCACGTCGTTACCCAAGGTAAATGGTTGATTGACTTTGGTGCTACAAATCACATGATCGGCAATCCTCAATGCTTTTTTATCATAGAAATGCATGCTCGGTTACCCCCAGTTCTTGTTGCTGATGGTTCACCTTCCCCGGTTCATGGGACAGACATGGTTCAAGTCACCCCATCGCTTCGCTTAGCGGACACCCTCTATGTCCCGAAGTTCCCTTTCAATTTATTATCCGTTACTACTTTATGCAAGCAACTTCAGTGCTCTGTCTTATTCACTCCTACTTCTTGTTGTTTTCAGGACCCGAGGACCCAGCGGACGATTGCTACTAGGACTGAGAGCAGCGGCCTCTACTTCCTCGACAATGTTTCTGCTCTATCCGCCTTCTCTTCCTCTTCTACCGATCTGCTTCAATGGCATCTTCTCCTTGGACATCCTCCTCCTCGGATTCTTCGTCAGCTTCTGCCCCACTTACCTTAGACCTGTTCTCCGCTCAACTGTAATGTGTGTCAGCTTGGAAAACATCACCGCTCCTCTTTCCCTCTGAAGAAAGGCCGTGGTTCCTCTCGCCCGTTTGATTCCATTCATTCTGATGTCTGGGGTCCTGCTCCAACTCTCATCGTTGGTCGGGGTAGTTCTTAATTTGTAACTTTTATTGATGATTTCTCTAGATGTACCTGGGTGTATCTATTAAAAGATCGCTCTGAACTCTTTTCTGTATGGCAATCCTTTTATTATATGATTAAAACTCAATTTGATATTTCTATTAAAGTTCTTCGCTCTGATAATGCTAAAGAGTATCTCAGTCATGAGTTTTTCTCTTTTTGTATGCAACATGGTCTTATTAATCAGAAAAGCTGTGTTTACACCTCCCAGCAAAATGGGGTGGCGGAGCATAAAAACCGTCATCTCCTCAACGTCGCTCGCATTCTCATGACGCAGATGCAGGTGCCTCGCTCCTACTGGGGCTATGCTGTTCTCCTCGCCTGCTATCTCATCAATCGCATTCCCTCTACGGTTATCCATGGCAAGACCCCCTTCTCCATTCTCTACCCGGGCAAGGAACCCTTTCCTCTCCCTCTCCGTATCTTTGGGTGTACGGCCTTTGTGAATGCTTCGTCCGCTACCCGTGATAAGCTTTCCCCCCGTTCCACAAAATGTGCCTTTTTTGGTTACTCGACCACTCAAAAAGGCTATTGTTGCTTTGACCCCTTTCTGCGCAAACAGTTTGTCTCCGCGGACGTCACCTTCTTCGAGAATTCATCCTACTTCTCTTATCAATCCCCGCTTCCTCCTGATGTCTCTTACTGTCCACCATCACTCTATGTTCCTTCCACGCATATCGACGTCTCCCCTCCTATATCATCTCCTCCTCCGTCTCCTCCTCTCTCTGTTATACCCCCTCCCCCTTATCCCTCTTCTCCATAGCCGTATCTCTCTAGTCTCGGGCCAGCTTTCTCCCCCACGGACGCTTCGGTCCCTGAGGCACGAGTCGACCTGGATCTTCCCATTGCTCTTCGCAAAGGGGTGCGGGCATGTACTAAACACCCGCTTGCGGCTGTTGTTTCTAATGATCGGCTTACTCCTTCTCGCAGGTGTTTTGATTTGGCTATCTCGGCTACTACCACTCCCCACACCTACCAGGAGGCTCTTGCTATTCCTCATTGGAAATCTGCCATGGATGAAGAAATGGCCACTATTACTGAAAGGGGTACCTGGACCCTTGTTCCTCCACAGGTGGGTACTGATGTGGTTGGTTGTGGCTGGGTGTTTGTTGTGAAGTTTCACCCAGACGGCACTGTGGATTGCTACAAGGCTCGGCTGGTGGCCAAAGGCTTTACTCGGACTTATGAGGTTTACTACTTTTATACTTTCTCCCTAGTTGCTTGCCTCAGCACCATTCGGGTTCTTCTCTATGTAGCCATCAACAGGGAGATTGGGCTATTTCCCAGCTTGATGTCAAGAATGCCTTTCTTTATGGGGATCTTCAGGAGGACGTCTACATGGATAAACCTCCAGGGTATGTTGCTCAGGGGGAGACACGAGTATGCCAGTTGAAGAAGGCCATCTATGGCCTAAAACAGAGCCCTCGGGCATGGTTCGACAAGTTCAGTGGAATTGTGGCTGCCATCGGCTTTATAAGAAGTTTGACCGATCATTCGTTGTTTATTCGCAAAACTGCATTGGGCCTTGTGGTTTTGGCTGTGTATGTGGATGATATTCTTCTTACCGGAGATGACCAGGCTGGGGTGGACTTGACAAAGAAACACCTACGTCAACACCTAGTCACGAAGGATATGGGCTCCCCGAAATATTTTTTGGGGATAGAAATCTCTCGGAAGCCCTACTCATTTGTTCTCTCCCAACGAAAGTATACTCTTGATCTTCTACGAGAGGCAGGATTGACCGGTGCAAAACTGGCCTAGTATCCCATGGTTACTAGAGAAGACAAAACATGGACAGATGACTCACCTTTATATCCGATGCCACGAGGTATAGACGTCTGGTGGGCAAACTAATTTATCTAACGGTGACCAGACCCGACATCGCCTATATTGTAGGCAAGGTTAGTTATTTCATGCAAGCTCCCAGGGAATGTCATCTTCAATCTGCCTTGAAGATATTAGAGTATGTCAAAGCAGCACTGGGAAAAGGGCTACTTTTTCAGAAGCATGGTCATCTGATAGTTGAAGCCTACTCAGACTCAAGCTATGCAGATGATAAAGGTGATCGTAAATCTACATCAGGTTTTTGTACATTTGTTGGATGTAATCTTGTGAGCTAAAAGAGCAAGAAGCAGTATGTTGTCTCAAGGTCCAGTGCAGAAGCCGAATATCGGAGTATGGCGTCAACCACGTGTGAGTTAAAATGGTTATGGGCTCTCATGCTTGACCTAGGAGAGGTCTACGACTATCCTCTTCCTATGTTCTGTGACAACAAGGCCGCTATATACATATCCAAAAATCCGGTCTTCCATGAGAGAACGAAACATATAGAAGTCGACTGTCATTTCATCCGGGAAGAGGTCTTGAAGAGACAGATTTGCACTCCATTCGTCACCTCCGAAAAAGAGTTGGTGGATATCTTCACCAAGCCAGTTTCTGCTTCCTTATTCCATATTTGTGACAAACTGGGCAAGATTGATATCTATGCTCCAGCTTGAGGGGGAATGTTGAAGTATGAGACCGGCCGGTCTGGAGGTCTGAGCCTGGCGGGTTGTAGACCGCACGGTCTAGCTGTGACAACCCGCATTTTCTCCGAGGTTAAGAAGTATTAGAGAACGGGAAAACACGCTTTGTGATGCCACGTCGAGCAGGGGATAACTGCTGACGCTCAGGCAACGTACTAAGACTTCAAATCACAAGTTTTAAAATAGTAGAAAACCAGTTTATTTAAAGGTCGTATCCCTCGGCAAAGTGGATCAGCTAGTCCACGATAGGAAAATATATTTATTTGCAGCGGCAAAATACTTTGATTTTGTTGATTTGACATCCTAAATGAGTATAAGGGCCCACAAGGGACCACTTATGGTGTGCACGACTCCTAAGGTGAGTATAGTATTTATATGAAAGATACTTTATGCTTAAAGAAGATAGTGTTTTGGTTTTACAAATATGATATGCATGAGATACATATAATAGTTTTAGGGTTTTAAAATACCTAACATGCAACCTAGCATAAAAACTTCCCAGAAGCAAGTAAGCAACCCCAAGAGGGCAAGAACAGCAATTTTAATTCATATTCAGCAAAACAAGTAAGCCACCAGTGGGCGTCGACAACCCGACACGAACCCACCGGTGAGTGTGCATGTCCATACATAAAAGAAGAATAACTACCTCACAAGGTGGAAGATCTGCAACTCAACTACCCTGGAGGCTATCAGTAAAACTCACTAAAAGGAAACAGCCGCTCTATCGGCTACAACCTGGACCTGAGGCATTCAAGAAAGAACGCCTCAGCACAATATCAAAGCATGAAGATTATATGATTTAAGTGCGAGTAAAAAGGGTTTACCAACCCGGTAACAAAAGCAACAGCTAACAATAAGTGAAAAGTATGACAATAAGAAGAAAAATACTATCAAAAGGATAGTAAAGGTAAATCACACCAAGTGTGAGCACAAAATCTACCTGCTCGGCAGAAAGAAACAATCTGTAGTAGTAAAGCATCAGTATACTAGTAAGAATAGCCAAAAGCAGGAAAAGAAATAACTAACAATCCTAACTTTGTGGGCAAATGACCG